>CM053790.1:845808645-846011145 GCA_028749045.1 Cupressus sempervirens | reverse complement strand
TTTTGAGTCTATTTAGAGTCCGTTTGAAGAGTTGAAGGTTGTTCACTCATTCTCTATATTTAGAGAAGTAAAGTTTAGAATTAGAAGGAAGGTAGGTTCTCTATTGCCATGTTTATGTTCTTCTTTATTGCTTGTATGTGTTAAATTATTGCATATTGTAGCATGCATGTGTTTGTATCATGTGAGGGATGGCTATTATTGTTGAGATAATGGGTGTTGCATGCATTTATGGCTTGGATATGGGTTGTCTTTGCCCATTAATCTTTTATTGTTGATGCATATTTAGATTAGTGGCTTGGATTTTGGTTGTCTCTTCCCTAAGTCACATGGTTTGCTGATTTTTTCTTCATGTAGAAGGGATTATATGTTATTACCAGGTATAGTCATGGTGGAGGACTATTGACTATTTTATGCTGACAGGTTGGACATATTGAGAGTCAGATGTCTGGTTCATGGATGTGATCATGGTGCCATGAATTTTGGCATGACATGAATGGATATACAAGTACATCCTTGATTTTTATTGGCTTGGATTCTTGATTTGGTTATGGTGGTATATTTTCTTGGTTGAGGATCATGGTTATTTTGTTTCTTTTGAGGAGCTCATGATGTGCACTTTGAGTTATTTGATGGTTTGATGTCATTGGTTGATTCTTATGGTTGGATGATGGTTTTTCATCATGATGTCATGGATAGCTTGGATACACAATTTAGTGGGAGCTTGTTATGACAGTAGTGAGGTGAGAGTGCAAGATTAGTTCCTAGGTTGGTTTGTATCTTCTTCGTTTTGGAGATCTTGGTTTCACTTGTTGCTGACATTTTGGTTGTGTTAGTATAGACCTAGAGGATATATTTATTGAGTGTTTGTAGATGTTGGAGGTTTTTCTTAGATCCTGTTGCTACAGAAGCATCTTTGACATTTGCATGGTGCACTTGTCATCTTCATGGTGTGTGAAGATGGTTATATCTTGAGGACTCATGGGGTTCTTGGTTATCTTCATGGTGAATGGAGATGGTTCTTCATGATATGTGGAGATAGTTTTCTTTATGGTGTGTGGAGATGGTTGCATCTTGAGGACTAATGGAGTTCTTGGTAAAGGTGTGGTTTATGCTTTCATTTGACATGTTATCCTTGGTGTAAGGATGGTTTCATAATTATGTCATTGTATACTCTTGATACATATTTAGAGTTTTGACATGTTATAGTATGTTCATATGTAGCATGTTATCTCTTTGGTTAAGATGATTTAGATCATGTTTATGTTCTTGAGGCCATGGTTGGAATTTTGGTATTGATCTTAGTTTATTTTCTTGGCATTGAGTACATTGATCATAAGCTAGATACTTCATGATATTGTTATGTTGCATTTGGAGTTCCCATGGATTGATTGGTGACAAGTTCTATTTGATATTGAGATATGGTGGTGATGTTATTTTCTCTTGGATTAGAGAAGTATTTGTTGGGACGGTTGATGGTTTCAGCAAGAGAGTATGAGGGGCATTCACTTGATATGGACTTGAGAGGAGATTGTTCTTAGATGAGTCTTGGTTGGAGACTTGGATAGCTTGATGAGCATTCTCATTCCCCACTCTTGGTCTACTTGGTGGTTTGATACTTGAGAGGTATAGTGCATTGTTTCTCTTAGGTGCATTATGTTTATGCTTATCTTTCATGGATATGGATCTTGAGCAGAGGGTTCATTTGAGAGACAGTTTAGCATTGGTTATCTCCATTGTCATATGTTGGTGTTATGCTGGTTGATTTTGGAAGATGGTTTTATATTGGGCATATTCCTTGGTATAGGAATGGTTATTCCTTGGATTAGAAATGGGTTTATGAGTTTGACCTTCCTGTGAGAGGCTTCCATCCATGATTAGTTATATGGTATGGTTTGGGTGTTGTTGTGGCTTCTTGTTGGGGATTTATGGAGGAGATCATACTTGCATAGTTTATATCTAGAGGTGTGTGTAGACGAACATGATACAGGTTATGATTTTCATGGTTTCTCTTTGCTCTCGGTTATCTTCTTGGATGTTTGGTTTCACTTACATTAGATTTGAGATTGGTTAGAGATTGTGATTAGTGGTTTGTGCTCATTTATGTCATGTGAGAGATGACATGGTTATTCCTTTATCTCTTTCCTCTGTTGGTTGTCGAGAACTTAAGAGATTTTTGGAGATTTATTTTTTTCTAAGAGTTGTTCTTGCAGGTTAATTGTTTATGTGTTGCGGATGTCCTTGAGACTACATTGTAAGGAAACTTGACAACACAGAATATAACAGTTTCCACATAACCCATCTCATAGATTTAAAATAAATATGGAATTAAAATCCACATGCAAGAGAATAGACAACATACTTACAAAATTGTGACACAAGATATACCCTGGGAAACCCTCATTGAGGGCAAAAAACCCAGCCTCCAAAAGAATCCATCACCATGTATTATTCAGCACAAAACACCATTGCAATACAACCACTAGTACATTTTAGATCAAATTTTGACCTTTATTTTTGATGTAGCTCTTAAAATGCTTGTTGAATTAAAAAAATTCATTTTTATGCCCGAGCTGGTCAAAACTTTGACCAACTCGGGTTCACATAACTCGTTTTTATGCTTGAGTTGGTCAAAATTTCCACCAACTCGGGTTCACATAACAAAAAAAGAAAAATGTTGTTGTCATTTTGCCACCAGCTGAAGGAGGGTCTATCTACATGTGCACCACACACGGGAGCTCTTTGAGGTGAGGTAAGTCCATGTCGTTACCTCTAGTAGCATATACATTGTTTTTTAAAGTGATAGGCTACATTGTTCAGTAAAACCCTCAATATTTTCATGCTTTGGAGATATAGCACTGGCCATTGGGGAACATTTTGAAAAATATTTAGGTTATGTGATGCCTATGCTTCAGAGAGCAACAGAGTCGTCTATGCATTCTATTGATCAAGAGGATGAACTGATTTTAGTATACAAATCAGCATGTAATGGAATTCTAGAAGCATATTCAGGCATTTTTAAAGGTTTCAAAAGCTCCTCCAAAAAAGAGTTACTGATTCATTATGCACGTCATATTTTGCAATTTCTTGAGCGTATCTACCAAGAAAAATATAGGGACGAAGTTGTCACAAAAGTTGCAATGACTGAATAATAAAATATATTCCTAGATCGAGCGAGTATATGGTTCTTTGTTATTATTTTGTGATCCAATCCATTTTTCTTAATTGCAGGCCTACTAATCACTGTGTTGGTAGGACTGGAAATTATAAATGCCTATTATTTGAGGATGCTCAGATGGGTTAAGAATTCAAGCCAAGTCAGCATTCATGAATTGTCCTCCAACCAAGCTTAAGGTAATACAAATTATGTTAATAAAACAATACATATATTGTAAAACAAACATGTTGTTGCAAATAAAATAGCACAAGAGTCAAAGTTTGTAATCCATATCACTCAGTCTGATATGATTGCTCTGGAAATTTTGAAGTAATAGGTGGCTTCTATCCTCAAATTTTTCTTTAGATTGTTTTATAAACTTGTTTTTACAATACAACTCTTTATCTATTTGAATATTTATCTAGATATCGTAATTGTTGTTATTACCCTTAAGCTTACATATAGAGAAAAAATAGAAATAGAATACCAATAGATTGATTACCTATCAAAATTACATAGCAAAAGCAAAGTGTGAAGTATACTAACAGATATGATGAGTCTTGTATCCAAGGCCTTCATGGTGCATATATCTCTTAAAAAATTGATTGAGTCAATTTTTGATTAGTTAATGTTATTGAACCCTCTAAAAAATTATCAAGCATCCCACTTAATAATTTCTCTATTGAAGCTTATTTTGAAATCAGAATCATTGCATGAGTGCAACTCGGATTGTTGTGCTACATAGCAAATTTTGTAGATTCTGGTGGTTCTATTGCTCAAAAAAAAAACTTGGACTAGGATGAGCCAACACCAATAGCATTGATTTATGGTACAAAAGTGAATATAATAAAGTGTCTTGGAAGAATTCATTAAGTTTAACTTTCAACTCTAAGGGAATTAATTTCTAAGCCCTTTGATATTTGAAGATGAGGAAAATGCTTTTGAAAATTGGATATGTAATCAAAGCTTTAGTTCTTTTTGTTTGTCTTAGAAATAATTTGCAATTTAAGAGAACGGCAATGAGGGAAGGTGAAGCATGAAGCATGTTTATGTCAAAAACTTTGATTGTGGATTTCTTCAACTTTTATATTTTGATTTTCTATAACTTTTGGAGCATACTTTTTATTCTTATGCTTGAATTTGCAATTCTTCTATGGAGAAATTTTGCATCTCCAAGCATTTATTGCCAAATACCAAGTTACACATAACTAGAAGAGGAATCAATCCATCCTTGTGACACCTAAAAGTCACATCTCTAAGTAAACAACAATAGGATTTGCGACACCTAATAAGGCAACATTTTGATGTAAAACTTGGCCTGAACCATATCATACTCTTTAGTGTCTTTTTAATTAATTTTCCTATATCTTGGGAAAGAATGATGTCACCAATAAATTACACTTATATATAGCTACTAGGAGATGTTAGTACACCCTGAACCCAATTGTCTTGGTGGCTGTTTGATACCACATTCTTTAGCAATGAGTAATTATTATTGTTGTCTTGATCTTATCCATTATTGTATACTAGGTGTGTTTTTTTGGTAGAAGGGTGCTATTGTAACTGTGTTTCTTTTTCTCTGCTTCATTTTACTAAACATTACCTATCAAAAAAATATTGATTGTGTTTCAATATTAAAATGTACGAGGGTATGTGAAGACTTTTCTTGATATCCACAGAAATTGTTTGAGAAGCACATGAAGTTTTGACAACTCATGCACCCTTGCCTCCTCAACTGGTTTTATTTTCAAGTAACAGGTAAAAAAATTTCTCTCGTTCTCATTGTGCTTTATATCCATGGTAGAGGTGTATTTCACTAGTCGAGCACAAATTGGATGTAGCATAAATGCTTTGTCTTTTATTCTAGACAAAGTGGGTTGCATGATGGCAACTCACATCGGTTCCTATAAGGGCACTAACTCTGTCTTCACAAAAAATTACAGGATATCCAAATTTAAGAAAAGATAATAATTTAGAAAGGAAAAATTGTGTTGTTTTCATTAATAAAAGAAAAGCATGTGATTCAATGTGGTAGTAATTGGTGAACATTATCTTCAGCAATTAGTAGCCGATAGTTGTTTTCTAACTTCAAACATAACTGACTATAAGATTTATTGTGTGCACTAGAAAAATCATGTGCATTTGCACCATTTTTTGGAAAATCATCTTCAAATCCTCTATTAGTATCTTTTAGGTCTATGTTAATTAATTAGACATATCTTTTGTCTTCATCTTTTCTGGATCTAGATTGCTTTGCATATAATATTGATCTGTGTGATTTAAATATTTTCTTTGAAAAGTGGCATAGTTTGTATCATGTTCAGACCTCATATATGATGCTTTTGCTTGGCAATCCACATAATCTATTCGAGAAACACATAAAAATTTAACAAGCCTTGCACCCTTGCTTGCTGAAATGATTTTATTTTCAGCTAACAGGTAACAAAATTTCTCCCAATCAAGGTTGTGTCATTCTTTCATTTTTAGGTGAATTACAAAACAAGCTCAACACAAATTGGATGCACCACTGATGCTTTCCTTTTCCTTCTAGACAACATGGATCTGCATGATGGAACCTTAGAATGATTCTAGTTAGGGTGCTAATATTTTTTCCGTAAATTAGTAAATAGCCATTCAACTTCATAAAACAATGCTAGTTTAGAAAGAAAAACTTGCATTGCTTTGGCCCCCCATTAATAAAATCTAAACTTTTTTTTAATTTTGTAGTAATTGGTGAACATGATCTCTGGTAGGGAGTAGCTAATAGTTATTTTCTAGAATCAAGTGGACCTGAGATGAAGAATTCTAGTGCAAATTGGCAAAATTGTGGGTGTTCGCACTATTTTTCTTAGTAGCATCCTCAACTCCTTCTTGATGATCTTTTAGGACTGCATTTTTATTTAGGGACATATTTCCTCTTCATCCTTTTTGAATCTGGATTACTCAAGATGCAATGTAAATCTATGTTATTTAACTCACGTCTATTTTATCTTTTCCTTTTAAAAGTAACCTACTTTGTTTTATGTATAGACCTAATATATGACCTATTTTTCCTTCAAACTACCATTTCAAACAACCTAAGATCTAGTTTTAATGTAGCACTGGAGTATTCCTTATTAAAATCTCATATTGTTTTAAAGTGTAGTGGCACTAGTACATTTGCATCCATTTTCCTACAATTTTTTTTTAAAATGCTATGAATCCTCTTTATTTTTTATTTTATCATTCCCACATTGGTCACAAAAAAAAAATTCCCCCCCCCCCCCCCCCTTTAATCAAAATTTTGACCAACATCAAATTACACAAAGTCGATGCAAAGACTAGAAATGCCAACTATTTGCCTGTGTTTTCTAAACTTTGGTGAGTGCATGCCAAATGTGTTTGCCCACATTTTTTGATCTTGGATATGGTTGGGAAGGCAGGATGAAATTGTGTCTTTTTTGCTCATGTTTTCTAGAGTTTGGTGAGTGCAGATATCAGATTGGCATTTCTCATAGGGTTTGCCCATGAAAACTTTTTCTTACAGGTGTCTTATGTCGACTTGGCCTAGTGTGGAACCATTCTTTCAATACCAGCTATGACCGACTGGTGAGAGTGAATAGCATTCAGGTGGTTGACCATAGCCTATGTCAAATACTTGTTTCTCATTCTCATCAACATAGCACACATGAGATTAGGATAACTGGTCGTCAAGCTGCAATGCATTTTCTTCCGAATGAGAATGAATTAGGCCATTGGGCATTCTTTTCTCATATAGAGGCCCTTTCCGATTCGCATACAAGAGTATTGCATCTACTTCTGCTTTTATTAAAAGGTAAAATAGTATAGTTGTTGTGTTTAAATCATCCATTTAATGTGAAAACTCCTTGTTTGGAAGTAGTCTATTTAACTTAAAGAAGTTCTGACATAAACTCTTCCAATATTGTATATAAAGCTGGATAAGTTGCTTCAAGATAGTTCAAAGACTATAAACATAATTCATAAAGTTGATTTGGTCAATAAGTTCTTGAATCAGATGCAAACAAACAAGATTGTTTTCCTAAATTAGAAGTAGCAATCTAGAATAGTAGTTGAAGAGAGCTTAACTTAATGGGTGTTTGTAAATTGATTATTATAGGGTTTACCAGGTGATATTGAAAAGTGGGTCCTTTGTCTTAAAGGAGAAATTTTATATTTTTATGGCACATCACTCTTACTGACCTAGTTAAGCATTCATGAGCCATCAAAGATCATTATTCAACATAAAACAACTGAGGCTTTGGCATGGGCTTGTTGGATAAGGTATGCATAGTTGGAAGACAAGGAGCTCTTTTTATACTTTCTAATTTATGATGTCCTTCAGTCATCCAGATTAATTAAAACTACATAATCAAGTGAACATACCATCCTACAACATAGTTTGTAAATATACTTTTTTATACATTTCCTAAACACTAGCATAATACCAAACAGTTGTCAGTTGCTTTTATCAATGTTTCAAATATGTATCTAGCTCATTTCAAACATATTCTTATCATATTGTTCTTTTGGACCCTTTGATAACATGTGTTGGTATTGATAATCACCCTTTCTATAATTAGCAAACACAAAAACAATTAACTATTAAGGTCACTCAACAGTCACTCTTTGAATATTTAACAAGAAATGGACTTTTCATAAGCTTCCTTGATAAATAACTTGACCAGTTCTTGAGAATAGTGCATACTAAACAGAGAATGAGTAGTCCAATCTCTTGAACTCCATTGTTAAAAATTACTATCAAGATCACAAATAAAATCCTAACCATTCCAATGTGAATTTAACATATGTGCACCTGCATTATTCTTGCAAATATAGTGTTATTCACAGGATTGCCTCTTATTCCAAGAGCAATTTTCTGTTTTGATTTGACATTATTTGATTGTACCTTTGGACATTTTGTTGTTTTTCACTGCCATCATTTTGACATCATTAGGATTCTTGGCATTTTCATGAGACTCTTTAAAAAAAATACTACCAACTCTCCCTTGATCTTGTTTCAAATTCTTTTGTCTCAAACTATAATTATTTCTTACCAGAAAAACACCTATTACAGTAAAATGGCCTCCTCAAATTATTTTTCCTTCCATATGAATCAAGAATATTTATGGAAGTAGTTTGTTGACTTTCTTCATAATAAATGAGAACTTGTAAGGGGTGACCCCTAGTGCACATAGTAGACAGATAGGCTTGAAGTCATGGGTCACCCTCATGGTCTTGAGTTTGATTCCACCTCTAGGTTCAAATGGTGAGAGTGGCTTGCCTATGGCTACTCTACACCTATGGGGGGCTAGTCTCACCCTAAGCTCACACCGGTCACTAGTCATCATTGGGCTAAGGTCACGGGGACACCCCAATGTAAAAAAAATTAAAAAATAAATGAGAACTTGCTACTGTTAAATATCCTCATGTTGTTTGTGCGATCTACTATATCATTATCAATATGATCTTTTGAAGAAGAATGCCCTCCCTTTTCAAAGTGTGATGTAGTACACAGCATATTGTATTTACATCTTCTCTTATTTATAGTTTGTAGTATTGGGATAATCTCCCCTCTAAATTTCATTTGAACAAAATGAATGTTGAAAGAACACCATTTTACACCTTTTTGGATATTTAAGTTACCAACAGATCAAGTAAGCAATGCAAAAATGTATTTAAGACACCTACCTAAAACTTATCCCAATAAATGTATAGTCAACCTACCATTTGAGGATTACTAAGGTCAAGAAAGATGAGTGCTAAAATGTATGAGCTGGAAAAAATTTCATACACTCAGTAGCTAGATCTGAGGTCCTGCTCAGAAATAATGGTTCAAAAAACTATCACAAAATTATCTTCACATCTAGGAAATTGCTTTATTGTTTCGACTTTGCATATATGACTTCAACACCACCCATGAATGGTTTCAAAAAATTTGGAACAATTACAGCCCCATCTTCCTACTGAAAATTTTCAAGTATGGATATAATCATTCTAGGTACAGCACAAGCTGTTGCATTTAACGTATGTACGAACTGCAATGGTGGCAATAGGGTTTTCCCTTTCTTGGGCTTGATAGCCACTAAAAGAGTTGATTCTGCACTTATAGGTCGAAACTGAATATTAAGTCGATGACTTTGGTAACCTGTGTAGTTTGATGCACTGGATATCTGAAAATAAGAAAATTTGTATAATTATTATGGATATTTGTAGAGGCATTTTTTTTTCCTATCTACCAATCAAATATTGTCCTTGCTGAATGGCATTACAGTTTAGGGTATACCTCACCATACCACCCTAGACCTAGCATCCATGCCTCCACATCATACTTGTGGTATGTTGGTGCACCTAAGTCTTCAGAAGGCATGTCTAGAGTCCTGCTTAAAATAAAAAAATTGTAAAATAAAAAAATAAAAAAATAATGTTGTATAATCAATTAAATAGCCAAATATTTCCAACTCACTTGAAGTGTAATCCAAGTGAAGAAAAGAGATCTTCCTCAATGCTAATTAGCTCCTCAAGGAGTAATTTACTTTCCTTTGGATGACATATCACAAACATTTCAACCTTATTAAACTAATGGACACGGTACATCCCCTGCCCAACAACCCAAAAAAAATAGCTATACTTTAGGCAATATAAATTCAAAAAAAACCCAGTTCACTAATCACTCACCAGAAGGAGCTGAGGAATCTATATAACATAGATCTATTATTGTTAGTTATGAATCATTTCAAACAACAAAGCAGTGCACAACCATGGTATCTTTTCATCATTATGGCTTGGAGTCTCAATCATCTATCACCAATATTCTATTTGTGGATAGTGGGAACAACTTAGTATATAAGGAAATAAGAATGAAGGCATAAAACATAGTATGTCTAATTACAAAAATAATTGTTTTATTAAAATTGAATGACTCATATATCCAGACAGGTTAAGGGAAAGTGATGAATGAAGAAATCCTCTTGCACTTTTATCTAGTTATAATTGCAACAGAGGATCGGGTTCAAACTCAATGAATGCACGTGCCATGTAACTATAAGAGATTTGGAACACATTGACGCTCTCCTCCAAGCACTACTATTTTAGTCTAGTAGAGTAGAGGCAAGTGAATGGAATCATGAAGTTTCACTTCACAGGCTAAGAATCCATTTCCATTGCCTTTGTCCACACATTAAAGAAGCTATGGGGGAACCATGTATGGGGGATGAGCTCACAATGACATGCGCACAATGATGTAACCATAAAAAATCCTACCCCACTAGAAGATAATAAGTCATGGTAGAAAAAAAATCAAAAACAATTTAGACCAAAGCTTGACTACTCAATAGAGTAGATCGAAGACCAAGACCACCCTCCTTTTTAGGCCTACAAATAGTTGCCCAATTAACTAGGCTCCATTTAGTACTACGCAAATTACCACTCCAAAGGAATTGTCAAGAAAGAGCATCAAACTCCTTGAGAAAGTAAATAGGTGCAGCGTGAACCATGCTTCGATAAGTAGGAAGAGCTTGGATAACAACTTGAAGAAGAGTAACCCGGGCAGCAATAGAAAGCCATCTATGAGTCCAATGATTTACCTTATCCTGAAGCCTGGTAATCAAATTTTGCAAAAATTTTTATCATAAAGAATAAAGGTATTCTGATGCAAACAAATCTTTAAGATAAAATACCGTGCCAAAATGGTTTTGAAACAATAACCTTTTTGAAAATTTTGAAAACTAGGGCAACACAAAACAAAGGTATAAGGGATTTTCAGGCACTTAGGTCCTTTTTGTGGATAATTTAGAGCCAAACCATAAGAAATTGAAATGAAGATACAACTTACATAACAGGGCATAGTTAGGGTAACCTAATTGTTTTCAAGATTTCACAAAATAAAACCCTAATCTGCAAGACTAAAAAAAAAAACTTAATTGATTTTTTACCCCAAATATCAGAATATTTCTATATTGTGAAAAGTCACACCAACATGCATATCCATTGAGTTTTTCTCTCAATCAAAACTACTTGGTTTGCTACCTTGTTTGTAGAAGGGTTAGCAAATGGTGTCTTGTGAACCATTCCTTGTAACTTCTTGGCATGTTACCACTTTGGCTAAAGGATATTAAACCATTGAATTTTTCCTTTAGTCAAGCCCCCTTAGCTTGCTACCTATTTGTAAAATTTTTAGTGAGGGTGTTATACCCATTTATATTAAGTGAAACCCAGCTGAAACCAAAAATCAAAACCTTCAACAAGTTATGTGCCTTATTGCAGAATTGCAGGGTTACCATGTGGGATTTGATGTAATAAGACCCTGTGAAGGTCCTTTTTGATATATTTGTAATCATTAAAGTTCAAGTTGTAAGCCATTCTTGGCATCAAGATGAAAGTAAAAGGGTCATTTATATAATGTAGTAAAATGTCATGGGCAAAGGGAGTCCTAAAATGTACTAGGTTGAATGGGGTCAAAGAGTCATAAAATGCATATCAAATGGAAATAAATGCAATGTAATTTGGAAATATGACAAAATGTTGCCAAACAAGCCACATATGGCACTATGGTAGAGTCATGGGATTAAGTGAAGGTTTATGAGTCTTTTAAGCATTAGAAAGGTCAATTAGTCTCAAAAATGTCACAAGAATTGAGTCCTAAAGCTCGAGGTTATCATAAAGGACTGTTATTAAAGATATTAAAAATTGTTCTAAACTGTCCCAAGATAGTTAAAGGGAATTTGGTTGGTTTTAGGGTGTTAGGAAATTTGAAAAAGGAAAAAAATAATCTTATATGAACATGATAGATGAATGTGTAAAGGTGTTGAGGAGATTTCAATGTGATAGCCCTTGAAAATCAATAAAAAAAACTCTCTATTTCGCTGTTAAAAATGTCACAGAACAATGACTATGCAATTTGGTTGTTTTTAATTGGTGCAATTTTTATTTCACTTCAAAGCTTTTCTTTGAATATGAAAATGATTGAGAAGGTTATTTTGTAAGTTGATTTTATTTGTGAAAAGTCATTTGTAAAAGATTTTGCACAGGTAATAAGAGATTGTCATTGTCACATGACAGAACTTGACTTTCTAAGGAAAACTCAATGAATTTGACCCCTCTTACCATTGTATTGTATATGTAACTCATGGAAGAGGGGTTGATAATGTATTATGCACCTATTTGATATGATTTTGTGCAGAGAAATGAAGGGAGATTAGAGACAAAGATCTTTAAATGTGGCAGGGTGTTGTTTAAGGGTCACTAGGTGAATGGGATAGTTATGAGTTGGGAGATTCCATCCACATTAGGGGTATATTTTCTTGCATAGAAGGTTAGGATTGGACCAAGAGAAGGTGTTGGATCCATTGTAAGGATCAAGAAGTGCTTGGAAGGGTTGATTTTCCAAATAATTTCAACATCCAACATTGATAGATGTTTGAGTCCTAAATTCACATCCCTTGATGTTAACCCAAATGGTTTAAGGATTAAGTTTTTTAAAATTGTACAAACACCATGAGGCCAAACTTGCATAAGCTAATTGATTTGTAATTAAGTGAAATATGAATTCTTCTTTTCACCCTTAGGCCAACCCACTTAGGCCTATTTTTCAACAAATTTCAATTGCAATTATTTCATGGCTGAAATTGTAATGATCTTAGGCTCACGAGTTTTTGAGATTTACCCATATTTTGATCTCACATGTTCTTAATTGAAGATTGCACTAATATGTTTCAATATTTTAGTCATCTTCATGTTCCAATTTATTTGCAAGTATATTTTCCTATGAAGAAAGACCACACCTAACAATATGAACCCAAAACAAAGTAATGAGACAATGGCTGCATTGTGGGCTTAGTTTCGAAGAAAACTTGATAAATGTTATTGTCCTTGCAAAAAGTGTAAGGGCTTAAAGAATCAAAGAATTCTAATCACAACAGCCCAAATTCTTTGTAGGGAATATGGTCATGTTGAAGGGGGCCACAATTTTTGTCCATTGCTGAATGTGGATTTCCTACTGGAGGAACATGGAGGTGTGAATATCCAAGCTAAGGATAACACTTCCATGGAAGAAGATGATAATGTGCCAGAGGACATTATTGAAGAAGATGGTATTCGGGTAGGTGATGAAGAGGCTCATAATGATGGTACTAGTGAATCTGATGATAATGATGAAGATGTTCTTGACATACCTTTACTTGAGAAGGCACACAAGCCCTTATACAAAGACTCCCAAACAACTCTACTATCGGGTATAGTGTTGTTGGTGAACTTAAAGGTTATGAATAGTATATCCAATGTAGCAATGTCACGTATGCTAAGGTATGTCATTTTTGTCATCTTCAATGTTAGCATAAAATTACTATTCATTATATTAACAATGCATATTTGTTGTTTTAGGTTGATTAGTGAGTTTTTGTTACCACCATCAAACATTTTGCCTCATTCATACTAAGAATTATCTAACATTATGGATCAGATTGGAATGAAGTATTAGACAATACATGCATGTCCCAATGATCACATTTTATATCATAAACAACATGAATTTGCAATAGAATGCCCTGATTGTCATGTTATTAGATATTAGTCAGATCAAATAACAAAAAATGTGCCTCACAAGGTTTTTTGGTACATTCCCATTATTCCACATCTTGAATGATTATTCAGGTGTGCTAGCTTGGCACAATTTATGGATTACCATGCATGCAATAGAAGTCAAGATGGCATTATGCAAATGCCTGTCGATGGTTCTGCATTTAAAGAGATAGAAGAAACATGGTCACACTTTAAAGAAGAACCTCGTAATCTGAAACTTTCATTGGCGGCAGATGGTGTCAATCTATATGGAGATATGAGATCTGTTTACTCAGTATGGCCTATTTTTGTTATTAACAATAACATTCTTCCTTAGATGTCCATAAAGAGGGAGCACATAATGTTGTCAATGATTGTGCCAGGTATTTTCTTATTTTACTGTTATCTAAATTAATTTATAAATAGTGCATTAAAATGGTTATAATAATTACGTAATGTTTATGTTCATTCAATTTCTAGGTAAGTACCAAGTTAAAGATATGAATGTGTATATTGATCCCCTAATTGATGAGTTGTTGAAGTTATGGAATGGCATCACTATGTATGACATCTCTAGACTGCTAGGACATCAACAATTTCAATTCCATGCAATGCTTGTATGGACAATACATGATGCCCCTGGGGTAACTCATTTTTGCGGTATGTTATATTGTTAAGATTGCATATTTTTGGTTTGTTATAGTGCTTAAACATTACTATTGAATGCTTAAGTTGAGCATAATAATTGTACATGATCTTTTAGGTCTTTAGACAAAGGGAAAATTTGCATGTCCAGTTTGTGGTCTGAAGATGAAATGTCGTCATTTGAGAAGTTTAGGAGAGCAGGTATTTGATGAGTTTAGACACTTTCTCCAAAATAATCATAGGTATCAAATTGCTAAAAAACATCTTTTCAATGGGAAAGAAGAGACATCATCAAGGCCACAAAGAATGACACCTCATTTATGAAAGTTGGAATACGATCGACTAAATCATTGAGGTAATGTCATATTTTTCATCTAAAGTTTACAATTTTTATTTTGATATTGTCTTATATTTATTAATGCTGTAATTGATGCTCATGAAGGTCATCAAGGCATCAATGAACAACTTTCTAGAGGAATGAAAATTTATCCTACTCAATGTAGTAGGTTACCATACTACAAGGATCTCCAAATCGTGAATTTGTTTGATGCTATGCATATTGGAAAGAATGTAACAGAGACACTATGGAAAATGTTGGATGGAAGGCATGATAGAGAACAAATTGCTAAAATTTGTACTGACATTCATGAATCCAATCATGCACTAAAAATTTTCATTGAATCAAATAGCAATGGAGATCACATAAACACAAGTGCCCTTCCTTGGTTATTAACGGAGCAACAAAGTGATGCATTAAAAGAAGTTATCAAAAAAAAAAAATTCTAACAAGATTTACTGCAAATATAAGAACTCTTCTATTGAAAAGAAAGGTGATTTTGGGCTAGGGTTGAAAACACATGATCGGCATACCTTCCTCAAGGTAAGTCATGTTTTCTATTTACAGTATATTTGTAAGATTGAATGTTGTACCAGTTGCATTATTTAATAATATATTAAAATGATCATTTTTTAATGATTACAGTTTGTCCTACCTCTATCCCTTCCATAACAGTTTGACAACAGTATTAAACAAGTTATATATGATATTGGAAAATACATGAGGTTAGAAGTTTTTTTTCTTAGATTTGTAGCTTTTTATCTGAAATCTATTGTATAATTTTATTTGAAATCTCCTTTATGTATTTTTGAGTGTTGAATCTCTTTTAGGTGGTTATCATCTAAAGAAATTGATAAAAAAGATATAAAATATTGGAAGAGAAGAATTCCACAGCTTATGTGTGAAATGCAAAATTGTTTACCTCCAACATTTTTCAATGCTCAAGAATACTACCTCATACATCAAGTTGAGGAGATTGAATTGTGTGGACCTATACAAGCTAGATCAATATGGATGGTTGAGAGGCACTTGAAATTTATGAAGGGCTTGGTTCGAAAAAGAGTAGATCCTGAGGGTTCTATGATAGATGGATATATGATATACTAGACCATGGTGTATATTAGTGAATATCATTCAAAATTTGCAGCAGGTATCCATGTAGATTGCATTTGGAATTCTAACTGTAATGACAAATTCAAAGGGGAGTACCTGATGGGGAAAGGTAGATTGAGGAGGGTGAGAGGTAATTATAAGCTTTTTTTTGTAATTTAACAATTTTTATCCATCATAAATATATATAAGTTGTTTCTAACTGGTCTAATTGTCTTCTTTATAGTTGGTTGTGAGTGGGATGCACTACACTTGTATATTGCAAACAATCTTGATTGGATGAAAGTATGGATTGAACAGACTGAAGAAAATGGTCGCTCATTAACATGGAATGGTGTTGCATCATTGGTTAAAGAAGCTCATCATAATGGAGATCCCAATGTTATGCCAATGGTACTTGATCTAATATATGGCTTAAGAGATACAGAGGTATGCATAAGATTACTAATCATGAGACATAATTTTAATATCAACTCACAGATCAATGAGAAGATTCCTGACATGTTTGAATAATTGCAGGTCAAACACCACAAAGCTATGTATTACCATGGCTATAAATTTGGCACAAAAAAGTTAGATGAAATGAAGAAAATGTGTGATTCTAGGATAAGTGATGTCTTCGCGGTCACCAATATTTCATCTTGAACTGACATAAATCCTCAAAAATCTGAAAATTGATACTATGGCATTTCGGATGATATACTTGAGTGTGACTTTAATTCATTCAAAATACTTCCATTTGTTGTCAAATGGTTTAGGTTATGACTGAATCAAAATGATCCAAATAGGAGTATTATTGAACATGATAATGGATTTACTATGATTAATACAAGGTCATTTGAGCCAATCATATTATTATGCTCTTTTATTTATGGCTTTGGAGTTATTTTGATGAAAGTATATGAATATTTGATGCCACAAATGGTAGGAAAAAGCTACAATGATCGCTAATCAAATGAAATCTAAAATACGAGCGTCATATCTACATGACATTGGCCTTAGTACTGACTTTGTATTCATCACCCAACAAAGTATGCAAAGATACACTGATGAACTTGTTAATATTATCATCAAGGGTGACAGAAGTGAGGAGAATGAGGCATTGAGAATAGAATTGGACTGTAGAATCCAATCTTTGAAGATAAGCAGTAATTTGACTAAAGAAGTAATGGAAGTTCAATAGATATTAATAATTTATAGTATCTTATGGATCATGATGTCTAATTTTATGTGTTCTTGTATAGACATATGTGCCACTTGGGACATCACATGGTGAACATCGTCAGTGTTGTTGCGCAGTACCTTCGTGTAAGTAACACTTTGTTTTGATCAACATTATAACACTTACCTTTTTTTGTGGATGTTTCTCACTAGTATCCCATTTGATCTTTATCCATTGCAAATGTCTTTGCTAACAATATTGTATTCTTCAGCTCATGATGAAGTGCAGACTCCTCCTTCAGTTGGTGGTCCACTATTGTCTGCTGCATTGTCAGTAATAAGGACCATGCAAACATCATTGTCTATGCCCACTAGAATTGGTAAAACCTTGTTTGGATATATTTTTTAATGTGCTATATTTTGTAATGTCTTTCTACAAGTTGATGAGCAAAGAAGTAGCATATCAGTGCTTAAATGATGTCTATAGAAGCCTGCATACACACAAACACATGCATACACACACAATGTATACATACATACATACATACATATACATATACATATACATATACATATACATATACATATACATATACATATACATATACATATACATATACATATACATATACATATACATATACATATATATATATATATATATATATATATATATATATACCCACACATAGAGAGACATGGACATAGGCAGGGAGGTAGACCAACAGAGAGCAGCACTAAAATTGTCATTTAATTGTTATGATATTTCAGTCGATAGACCAACAGAGAGCAGTACTACTAAAACTGATCCATTTTCTGGAGCAATTCATGTGATTAGTATTGGTTCATATGAAGGGACATTGTTGCTGAATAAGAAAACTATTTTTTCATTAAAAGAACGAAAGCTTCTAGGTACTTTAAAATTGATATTATTTAAAGTGTAAATTTAGTTTACTTTTACATTACTCATTTTGGACTGATAAATCCTTTATGTTGTTGTAGGTAATAATGCTTTCTTTGAACATCTTTTTCATATGAAATTGAGACTATTTGGACCCACCATATGTAAAAGGTACGTAGTTTCATATCATTGCTACATAAATTTTCTTTTCTTTTATTTATTGTAATATATTAAAGTTATTGATCTAACAATCTATTTTTTTTTAAAAAGGTGGAATTTACAAGCTGTGGAATTATAAAATTAGTTGATTGCATCTATTGGGGAGAAATTTGGGAAAAACATTTTTGACACTGGCCTACTTTTGAAAAGAGCAGCAAAGCATATAAAGATTGTGATGGATCAATATAGAAGGGCTCTTAAGGATAACCCAAAGTATGACCATCCTCCTATGATTCCACTAATGGAGTGGAATGAAATAATAGAAGATGCAAAGGAGAAAAGGCTATGTGAAGATAGAGATAATGAAGCAGCATAGTGCAAAAAGAGGTATGTCATTATAGTATTAAGTACATTGTAATCATGCACTAATTATTGATATTTGTAAATATATAATCTAAGATGTTTTAAAATGTTCATAGATTGTAGGACCCATCTGTGGCTACAAAAGCAAGAGTAGAAAAGGTTGGCCAACACAAACTTGGCTCTGGTGGCTATATGAATCTCTAGTCTCAACTTGTAAGTAGAGCAATGAATTTTTTTTTTTTAATATAATGTTGCAAATAGTTTTGTTTAATGAAACCATACATGGAAAATTAACATTATCAAAAAAAAAAACCACAGGGCACAAATTTCAATGTGGAGGTCACAGATGAAGATAGAAAAATTGCCTTGAAGGAAGGCTATAAAGTTGTGGTTGCACACCTACATGAAGAATCTATAAGCCTTGCCCAAGAATCAAGTGCACCAAATGATATCTCATAGGTAAATTGGTCAAATGAAAAGTAAATGAAATTAAATAGTTGAGAAGATTCTTTTTTGGTATTAGTTTTAAACATAAATTGACTACATAACAATGTGCATAACATTTTACTATAGCCTTCATATCTTACCACAGAACCTACTTGTGACGAAGGCCATGACGTGAATTATAGTGATGGAGGTATTAATCTACTATTGGAAATTATTTATGCAATTATGAATACAATTTAACATCTTCAATTTGAATTTGACGTGTATCCTTTTTTTGAATATTTCAGAGCATGTCGAACATCATGCTGAAGGAGTGGACCATGTTCCAAGTGTTCAACATGTTGATGCAGTGGCAAATCAAAATGTTAATATACATGATGTGGCCTTTTTAGGTAAGAAAAATGCATTTTATGTTGTACTTGTACTTAATTAAAAACTTGTAATAGTTAGAAAAAGAAAAAGAGTATGCCAATTTATCCCATTCACTTGTTCTTGCAAGAGAGCCCCCTTTAGTGCAGCAAACTCCTGCTCCTCCAAAGAGAAGGAGCCATCATAATTTGACATTACATGTGCCAGAAGAGGAGGAGAATGATGCAGATATGGATGCTCCTATGAGCACTTTTCTTAAGAAAGCTCAGAAAACAAAAAAAATAAATGATGTTTTAAAAATCTTCTTTGATAAACCTTGTTGGATAATGAAAGAACTTTTTTTTAAGTAATTATGTATGAATGACGCGTATTAATACAAATTTTTATTTTATGTTAACGAATATTGTTATGATAAATGAAGTTTTTATTAGCATTGTGTATTAATGAATTTTATATCATATTAATGAATGTTATGTCATTGTATTGATTGAATGTTATAGTTCATAAATGGATGAATTAATGAATGAAGTATGTAATTAGATGATAATGGGTACTTTAGATTGATGTTAGGGGGAGGGGGGGTTGAGGCCAAATGAGCTTCCACCTTCATGTGGTTGGCCTTGTTAAGTAGAGAATATTATAGTATTCTTGAAACCAAGTGAAGCTCAAACTAACATAAAATGGACACTTTGCATGTCGTTGGTCTAAAATGATCCACGACTACTGTTTCCCATAACATACAATGCAAATGTGATATGGGATTTATGTGAAGCAATGGATGAGATTGATGAAGATGATGACTCTTCCTATGGAGATTTTGAAGATCTAGAGATAGGAGAGAAATATGGAGATAAAGCTAATGATAGCCTGGAGGACAGTAAAAATTTGAAGTCTACAGAAGAACAACAAATATTAAAAAAGATTGCACTTCGTGCCAAATTTTATTCTCAATATCCTTTTGGCTATTTTCTTTTCCAGTCATACAATGCCTACTTTTAAAGATATTTAGTTTCCATGGCTCATAACATTGTGAAAAAAATTTCTCAAGTGGATAGCACTGTGTATGAAATTCATCCTTAGGATATGATGCAGGATTAGAAGTCTAGAGTTTCCTTGCATGGGTGACTACATTGCAAGAGTTGGAACAAAAAAGCAACTAAAATTACCACCAAATCTTCTACAACCTCCACAAGGTTATACAAGGTTTGACTCACCTTACAAGAAGGACCTTACTGAGGTTTTTTGCTGCTACTTTAAGTCATAGACCCAACACTTCATGAAATGTTGCAACTCTTCTTCTTGTCACTTGTACAACCCAAGCATCATACACCAACCTTGGCACAAGGTGATCAAGCAACCCCAACCTTCCTAACATCCAAGGGAACTGAAAAAAACATCAACACACCCAAAACAAATTAGGTATATGGTAGATTTGATGTTACCAGTCATAAGCTAAATTGCAACACTTGACTCTTATACCATACACACAACCAAGAATGCAATTGGATCCTCCAGAACTCCCAAGCACAAAGGATAGTTTGGAACAACTCCTATATGACCAAAAAAAGGTGCAAAAAAGGTTGGAAACCCTGCCAACCACTTACCAAGCAAAGTGTTGCAACCAACCAAATAAGCGCTTAGGTTTCTTAGCATTGTTTTCCACCAATAACTCAAAATGTTTACAAAGGACTAGGCAAAGAAAAGAAAAATTCAAACACCCTTTTCAAAGTGGCAAAAGACTCCAATGTTTCAAAACCTAACTCCACTCCAGCATACCCTAGCCTTAATCTTGCACACAGGCCTAATTAGCAACTTTAGGCTTGGTCTACAATGAAAAGGTTAAAAATATGGGTGCATGGATCAATTCTTCAACTTCAATGTGTCCTCCTGATCAAACTTAAGATGCCTTGCCTCCACACCAAGTCCCAAGTTCCTTTTATCACTCTAACTCATCAAATTGCAAAAACAAGGTCTAATACATGGGTCTTATTAGATGTAGCGCTTGCTCTTAAAAATTCTTGTTGCAATCTCTTGGCTCTAGGATTTTGACATTTGATAACACAATGCCCTAGTTTTCTCCATACCAAATTGGAGAAAATTCCAACAGTGGGAATTCAAACTAGGGCCATTCCTTTGGCCAAAACCCTTGTTTTGAAGGTTTCACAGGCAGCAAGGAAGACAAATATATAACTTGCAAATGAAATCAGATCTCTCCTTGAAACCAATGCCAAAACTTCATAAAATTCAACCTCCAACTTTTCAATGCAAAACAGCCACCATAAAACCTTCAGGAGTCCATACAGTATGCAAAAAATAGTCAAAAAGGCTTAGAAATAGTAGATTTTATTAATTTCAAAGCAAGTAAAATGGTTCTCTTCATCCAATGGATGTTTAGAGCCTTTATAGGCTTGTACAAAGTGGGTAGAACCACCCCATGGCAGTTGTAGCCATTTGGGAGTGGTTTCTATTAAGAGTTATTAATTTTGCAAAAAGTTGCTAATGCAACTTTGCAACTTTTGCATTTCCTTTTGATATTTTAACTACCCTCCAAACAAAACAAGTTCTAAACCTTCCAAATGTTTATTCTAAGACTCTAGACCCCTAAAACAACCTAGAAAAAAAGGTATGAATCTAACTCCACCCTAGGACCAATTGATGCCCAGGTTCACATTGTTACTTGGGGTCTTGTGTCCGTTACAATGGTGGTTGTCCTTTATTATTCCTAGGCCTTATGACATTGCATAAAAAAAAACATAAAAAAAAACAATAGATTAGGTGTTCTGCACCATTCTCCCCTGCATAAAAGAAACTCCAATCTCTGGAGTGGTGTCAAGTGAGGGATCAAAACCATGTGCCTTAAGGTCCTTTCTTGATATCCATGTTGCATTTGCTATTGGTTGTCCCTTCCACTATACAAGATATTCAAAATAAGTCCCCCTTCTGGTCTACTTATTAATCCTTTTGTCTAGGATGGCTTCCACAACCAGTTTGGGCTTTGGTGGAATGTTTTTCCCCAACTCTTCCTTGAGGTTTGTTGTAGTACCTACATCACCTATAATAGCACATTTAAAAGAATACAAGTCAAATACATTAAAGATGGGTAATAAATTAAGATCACAAGGAAAATCAATTTGATAGGCATTATTGCCACACTTTTTCACTATTTTAAAGGTCAAGCAATGGATGAGAGTGATGAAGATGATGACTCTGCCTATGGAGATTTTGAAGATCTTGAGACGAGAGAGAAATATGGAGATGAAGCTAATGATAGCCTGGAGGACAGTAAAAATTTGAAATCTACAGAAGAACAACGAAGACTAAAAAAGCTTGCACTTTGTGCCAAATTTTATTCTCAATATCCTTTTGGCTATTTTTTTCTAGTCATACAATACCTACTTTTAAAGATATTTAGTTTCCATGGTTCATAACATTGTGAAAATTTTTCTTGGATAGCACTATGTATGAGATCCATCTTTAGGATATGATGCAGGATTAGAAGTCCACAGTTTCCCTTTCATGGGTGACTGCATTACAAGAGTTGGGAAAGTCTATTTCTAAAGAATTAATAGTAATTAGGTACACAGCCAACTAGGCACAATAAATATGAGTGGGAAGAGCTAAATGACCATCTACTTTAAGGTTGTGAATTGGGATAGATAAATAGAATTGGCATAGATAAATGACCATCACCTTGCTATTGGTATCTAGTGCAACAATAACAATATTTTCATACATTTATTTACCTAGAATGAATCATCCTTACTCCTCAAGGATGTTAAAACTTAAATCTTTTTTATTTTCTTGGCTAAGATTTTAGTTATGAATTTGTCAGATAAATTGCGAAGAGAAACATACGTGAACCTATTGAAGGTGAGAGTGTTCTCTTCTTTAGGTACCAATGCTAAGGCAGAATTGATGGCTTCAATGACCATACCACTTTGTGAACATCTTCAACCAGTTGGAGGTCAACCACAATGAATTCAAAAAACTAATGGCTAAAAGAGTCTGAGATCTCATCAGGTTTAGGTGTCTTGTCTTATAGCCTTGTTCAAAACAAAATCCCTGACCTCCTTCATGGTGACAATTTGACAATATAATATTTTTAATTTCTTTAGTGATGATATTAGGAATGTGATTAAAAGAGAGAAGCTTGAACAACAAGGTCTCATTTGACTTGTGATAAAAATCTTTTTAATTCCTTTTCTATTAAAAATCATATTGCCATTGCCTAACACAAATTTTTTGATCGTGTTCCTTTCACACCTTTGATATGCTTTGAGGTGAAAAATATATTTTATTAGCATCTCCTTCATAGCATCAAGTTATGTAGAATTTGACCCTCAAATGCTCTTCCTTCCTAACTATTTTATGCAACTAGGCAAGGAAAAATAATCTCTTTGATTTAAGAGCTTTAGTTATGATCAACAAATACATTCCAAAACATTATCATAAGATGTGGTCACAAAGAGCATGTTGATGTTGGCAAAATATGTAATGTCGTACCCACCCAAGTGTTAACTCTTACCCTACTTTGATATTTCTACCATAGGATTAAAATTTATATTAAGTTCATTCTGATATGATGTAATTGTAGGATGGATATGTGCCTTCTAGATTGCAATCACCTGTTCACAATATTATGATAGTTTGGCTGTGATTTCAGTTATTAGATTTGATGCTTCACCTCAAGTGTGTATAATGTATATACAAGTTTATGGCTAATGAATGTATATGGAAAGGAATGACATGGTTTCACTAACCCTTCTTACTGTACCTAGTTTGTGTGGTCAAGTTAGTGACCTTGTTACTTAGGGTATGTTTCATTACTTCACCCATCATATTTGGATACAAATAAAAGGATGTTCTTGCCTAAATTGCCGATAATCTGAACTATTTGTTATTTTGAACCCATGTGTTGTGGATGATTACTATGAATATGATTCCATTATTTACTATTATTATGAACTACTTCATTTTTCCATATCACCGATAGAAAAAAGACATATGAATAGGTTTTTGAGGTATAGTTGTATAAATTGTAAAATTTGCACATTGTTCCTCAAGAAACTTTATAATATGTTAACATTGACTTAGTCTTATTGTCCTCCAAAAAATAGCAAAACCATAATATGATTACCATAGAGATGAGGTCATATACTTTTTAGCATTTCAATAGTTTATTCATGTGTTTGATATCGAAGTTGGTGTTGCAGCTGCTTTATATGCAAATGTTGGATATTCTAACTCCAATATATTTATTGCTTTAGCTCACCCAGGATGCAGTTCAACAACCCTCTTTAATCAGGACCTCTCAAAGTCAACATGCTTGATTTTTTTAAGTTGCCCACCTGTTAATGAAGATTTGATTAGTAGTGCTTCAAGGTACTATTCTTCTTGTGTGTGTGTGTAATGGTTCACAATTTCATGATTCTATAATCTACCTATTTGGGCTAACTTTTTTGGATTCTACAGTAGTATTTTTGCTCCAATAGTATAGACAATGAATTGTGTCATCAGTATTCTGAAGCCTGTGTGCAAGTCTACAAAGAGATGGGTCTCAAGCTTATAGATTCATTACTACACTCAGGAATGGGCTCATCTTCAATCTTCAAAAGATTGAATATCAGCCAATTCCCGACTGTGGTAATGAATCTCAAAGCTCCTTCAACCTGAGCATATCATGTCCTTCGGATGATCTTTTTGAAGCTGCTTCAACATTGTATCCTTCAGACTTTAGTTTATACCTGCCAACAACAAGACTACTTTGTGTCATTAGAATCATGAATAAGGAATGCAGAGGTAAGCTTTTCTAGATTTTTGCTGAGAAAATGTTGATATTAAAGTAGTGGGGCTGCTTGGCATTTTATACAAATTTGTTTGGTGTAATTTAAGATTTGAAGAAAACTATTGAAAATTTTCCTTTCCTTCCTATTTTATGCAAATTAAAGATGAGATTCATTGTTACTTGACTCCTCTACAATTTTCAATAACCGCTGGGATACTAAGAGCATATCATCTTGGAATGTCGGTATCATGGTTGTTTAACAAGGTTACATTTAATGCTAAGTGCTTAGTAGAACATAATTTTGTATCTCTTATAATCTAGTTAGGTGGCTAAAGGCTTTTTTCTTGAGTGTAGGATTACACACAATACATTCCCCTATCAGTTTATGAATTAGAATCATGGTTTGGGACACCCTTAATTTATGTGTTGATCATTCTACTACTCGTATGATTGTGAATGCATTTTTGGAGATAAGTTTTACTCAATAAATTGTGAAGTGCATGGAATCTTCTATGTTTAATCCAAAGAAATACATATGCCCCTTTATAAGTTAATTATTTGTTTGAGTATATATAATATATTTCTTGACAGTGTCTTTGGTTGATGTGCAGCATCAAGACTTGGCTTCTGGTATTTCTTCTGCAGTCGCAATGAAGGATTGTATATTACTTGCAGCTTGTGGAGTAGATGAGATTCTTCCTCAGAGTCCTGAATTTCCAGCTGATATCTTCACTTCATGTCTCACAACACCTATTAAAATTTCATTGCAATGGTATTATCTTATTCTCATACCTCTAATCATCTCATTATTTTTACACATGATTGAGAAAATGCAATTTGTGATGCGCTAATAGCCAGCTCCTTTGCTGGGTACAACAACTGGACATATTAGGGAGTGAATTAATAGCATGGTTTCTCATACAAAATCAATTTAATATAGAGTTTTGGTAATGACTATTTATCTATGTTGTATCTTAAATTATTCTTATTTCCCTCAAATATGTGTCACGATGGATATAGTGTTAACATGTATCATAATATTGAAATGATTCTCTAAGGCAAGGAAAAGTTATTTACTATGCACAAATAGCTCACTTCTAATGGAATGGAACTTAAAAACATTGGGATATTGAAATTAGTGATCCTTTTATTCCCATCACGTGAAATTTTTGGTTTTTGCAATGTATGTTACTAGTTTTGGATTTATGTTTGCTAAACATGATTACATCTTTATCTAACAAGACATAAATAATTACCAAAATACTTGTCACCCATCCTTGTACTACTTCATCTACATCATCTGAGAAAATCATTTATGCTTTGATGGATTCCTATAGCTTATCCCAAAGCTCTCATTCAACAGTTATGAGATGATCAATCAAGAGGAAATAGTTGACTAGAGCTTAGAGTGGCACAATTTTTAGATGATCATATGAAATGAAATGGGCGTGCGAGTAGAAAGAAACTAGAAAGATATTGTGTACAAATGAAGGCATGAAATGGATCATTTTGGAACACTCAACACAAACACTTAGCACTTAGTACATATAATCATTCAAGATCAAATGGGTGTGTGGGATTATACGCATAGTGAATAATAAAGGAGGGAATTGAAACCTCCTTGAGGCTCACACTTGTTGAGGTCCACTTCAACAATGGCCCTTCCTGTGAATTTTTTGTGTAAAACCTTTCTAATGGGATAATGTGTTATGAGCTCTTCATCAGTGGGATGGAATGTGAATCCAAGAGGTAGTTGGCATCACCCATATCATGACTGTAACTAAAGTTAAGAGAATTCAATAATAGAGGCTCTTAACTTTAGTTACAGTCATGATATGGGTGATGCACAACTTCCTCCTAGACTCACATTCCATCCCACTAATGAAGAGCTCATAACACATTATCTCATTAGAAAGGTTTTACAGAACAATTTTACAGGAAGGGCCATTGCTGAAGTGGACCTCAACAAGTGTGAGCCTCAAAATTTTTTTGGACCAATTCCCAGTAGTTTTCTACCAAGCATTGGTCAAAATTTTGACCAATGCATGGCAATTTTTAACCAATCATTGGTCAAAATTTTGACCAATACTTGACAGTTTTCAACCAAGAATTGGTCAAAATTTTGACCAATTCTTGGCAGAACTTGTGCCAACATTTTTGAAAGGTTTTGACCAGACCAAAAAAATTTTGACCAATGGGTTGGTTGAACTTGGTCAAGATTTGGTCGAAAATTGGGTCAAAATTTTGACCAATAATGGTTGAAAAATGACCTCCAATGTACTAGTGAACCATGGAAGCCTTCATAGCCATAGCCACCACCAAGAAATCCATGTGAACAAGCATGAATCCACACATCCCATGCCATGCTTCCCACCTTCACAAATGCTCCCTTAGCTAACCTATGAAGCCTTGTCCCACTCGACTCTTGCCTTTTTCACTCTTTCTCTACAACAACAACTTTTGTGGCTACTTATATAGTAGCAAGTCTCACAAAACCGCTAAGTGGTATTACATAAACCATGTGCTACCTAACCCACTGACCCCGCACTTAATATTGGGCATTTAATTCTTTTCTCCAATATTAAATAATTACATGAAATATTTTCAAAATGTTACAATACAACTCATCAAGAATATTCCATGGGAATCTTTACATGTTGCACATCCATCTAGGCACAACATTACATAATAAAATAAAATAATAAAATATAACAATATTATGCAATGTGTGCAACACCCATTATCTCAACAATCTGCCACTTGTTGTATACATTGCATAGGGTCAATCTGTAGCCACATAAATGAACAAGAGAACAATCCCTCCCAACACATCCACCATCATGGATCAAAATACACCAAGTGCTCCATCCTGGTACCTACAAAAAAATCAAATTATCCAACATCTCAAACATGAATGATCTCACCTGGCACATTAGAAGATCATAAAATCTTGTACCAACTGAAATTCCAAGCACAAATAACCTAATCTAAAGGTAATCACATGTATTTGTAGTTGTCAAAATATCCATAGCTAAAATAGCACCCACATCAAAGTGCCAAACCCATCCAACTATCCATACCTCAAAGGTATAACAAGTGAATTTTATATCACTTACATATCTAATCTATAACCTACAATCACAAGCCTCGAGAGAAATACCTACCACATATATACCAAGAAGCTCCAACTGCAAAAGATAATGTCAAATCTATAACCAATCCACTCACAACATCTCAAAGAAGTGAATCCATGTAGTATTAAGCACATCCACAATACATAAACTGATATCCTACAAGAACAACTGTTGTAACAAGTCTCCAATAGTCTCCAAAATTCTCCACAACCAATAGAGGAAAGAGATAAAGGAATAACCATATCATCTCTCACATGACATATATGAGCACAAACTAGTGATCACAATCTCTAGCCAATCTCAAATCCAATATAGGCAAAACTGAACATCCAAGAAGATAACCAAGACTAGAGAAACCATGCAAATCATAACCTATATCATGTCCTTCTACACACACCTCTAGATGTAAACTGTGCAAGTATGATCTCCTCTATAAAACCCCAACAAGAAGCCTCAACAAAACCCAAACCATACCATATCACTAATCATGTATGTAAGCCTCTCACAAGAAGATCAAACTCATAAAACCATTCCTAAACAAAGGAATAACCATTCCTAATCCAAGGAAAATGCTCAATATAAAACCATCTCCCAAACTCAACCAACATAACAACATATGCATGTGGAGATAACCAATGCTAAACCAACTCTCAAATGAACCCTCCAAAACTAACTCGTGTACCATAGCTCACGATTCATATCCATGAAAGATAAGCATAAATATAATGTGACTGAGAGAAACAATGGCCTATACCTCTCAAGTAGAAAACCGCTGAGTAGACCAAGAGTGAGGAATGAGAATGCTCATCAAGATACCCAAGTCTCCAAGCAAGACTCATCTAAGAACAATCTCCTCTCAAGTCCACATCAGGTGACTATCCCTTGGACTTCTTGCTGAAACCATCAACCATCCCAACAAATACTTCTCTAATTCAAGATAAATCAGCATCACCATGGTCTCTAAGTATCCATAAGCACCTATAACCAATCAATCCATGCCAACTCCAAATGCGACATAGCAATATCATGAAGTATCTAGCTTATGATTAGTGTACTTAATACCAAGAAACTAAACCAAGATCAATGTCAAACTTCCAACCATGGCCTCAAGAACATAAACATGACAACATGATCTAACCATGTCAACCAAAGAGATAGCATGCTCCACATGAACATACTATAACATGTCACAACTCTAAAAATGTATCAAGAGTACACCATGACATAATAATGAAACCATCCTCATACCAAGGATAACATGCCGAATAAAAGCATAAATCGCACCTTTACCAAGAACTCCATAAGTCCTCAAGATGCAACCATCTCTATACATCATGAAAAAAACCATCTCTACATACCAAAAAGAACCATCTCCACACACTATAAAGATAACAAGTGCACCATGAAAATGTCGAAGATGCTTCTATAGCAACAACATCTAAGTCAAACTTCCAACATCTACAACCACTCAATAAATATATCAATGCCAACAACTCTCACTCAACTGTGGTACCAAGTCACGGATAGCATCATAAAATCCATCTCCTATATAAAGATCCAAACCAAACTAGGAACTAATCCTACACTATCACTGTCACAAACTCCCACTAAACTGTGTATCCAAGCTATCCATGAAATCATGATGAAAAAATTCATCCTCTAACCATGAGAATCAACCAAGTCATCAAACCATCAAAGAACTCAAAGTGCACATCATGAGCTCCTCAAAAGAAACCAAATAACCATGATCCTCAACCAAGAAGATATACCACCATAACTGAATTAAAAAATCCAAGTTAATGAATATCAAAGAAGTACCTCTATATCCAATCATATCATGCCAAAATCTATGACACCATGATCACATCCATGAACCGAGCATCTGGCTCTCAATATGTCTAACCTATTAGCATAAAATAGTCAATCGCAATTCTCTACCATGATTGTACCTAGTAACAACATCTCATTCCTTCTACATGAAGAAAATAGTAAATCATGTGACCTAGGCCATAGACAACCCAAATCCAAGTCACCAATCTTAATATACATCAATAATGAAAGATCAATGGGAAAAGACAACCCATAACCAAGCTATAAATGCAACCTATAGGTATGGACCGCTTACAACACTACACAACTTGTAGATCCAACGAGTCATCATACATTTTCAAACCAAACATTAATAACCATATCATCATGAGACCAATCTGAAATATGAATTGAGTATACAATGACATCAAATCTTAAATCTCCAATGCCATAAACTCACAATGTTACCATAGTCAAAATATATCTATAAACTGTTCAGATAAATATATCAACAAATAAATGATGTCAAACTTGCACCAGATCTAAACCAATGTGTAGAGCTCTCCAAGAGCTTTCCATTGACTACTCGAAATCCAAAATCCAACTCTGTATGCCCAAGTTATGCCCTAATCCATGCTCAAAATAAACAACATCTTCCTTTATGGCTCTTAAAACTTGAAAAATATCAAAATCATAGAACCAAACTTACACCAAGTTGTACTGCTATGAATTAGCTTTCCAATGCCTATAAGAACTTTGAAATCCAATATTCTAAGAGAAAGTTATGGCCATTTTACTAAGACAGTCTTTTTACCATTTTCACTATGATTTTTTTATTTTTTATTTTTTTTGTGACAAAAGTTCCAACGTGATTAAATATGATGGCCATCATGGGCTGAAACCAAAAAACTCTTTCATTTCCTCTGAACATGGCCAAACTAGGGCATATTATATATCAAAATTTATGGAAATGTTGATGTTGAGGTCTATTTTTACCCAGGAGGTCATTCTACAAGCTCCCCCTAAAACTATCATTTTAAATGAAACATCCAAAAAATCCTTTTGTCCAAAAAATTTCAGATGCACAAATCTTTTAACATCCCATCATAACAGCAAATCCAAAACCCTTTGATCTGCAATAAATCATTCATATATCTTGCCCTTTCTTTTATCCTCTCTTGCATTCCCATGGATTCAATCTAGGGTTACAACAACACAACCATAGCTCTAATACCACTTGTAAGGAAACTTGACAACATGAAAAATAAAAATTTCCACATAACCCATCTCATAGATTTAAAATAAATATGGAATTCAAATCCACATGCAAGAGAATAGACAACATACTCACAAAATTGTGACACAACATATACCCTAGGAAACCCTCATTGAGGGAAAAAACCTAGCCTCCAAAAGCATCCATCACCATGTATTATTTAGCAAAAAACACCATTGCAATACAACCATGGAAGCCTTCATAGCCATAGCCGCCACCAAGCAATCCATGTGAACAAGCATGAATACACACATCCCATGCCATGCTTCCAACCTTCACAAATGCTTCCTTAGCTAACCTGTCAAGCCTTGTCCTGCTTGACTCTTGCCTTTTTCACTCTTTCTCTACAACAACTACCCTTGTGGCTACTTATACAGTAGAAAGTCCCACAAAACCACTAAGCGGTATTACATAAACCATGTGCTACCTAACCCGTTGAACCCACATTTAGTGTTGGGCATTTAATTCTTTTCCACAATATTAAATAATTACATGAAATATTTTTCACAATGTTACAATGCAACTCATCAAGAATATTCCATGTGAATCTTTACATGTTGCACGTCCATCTAGGCACAACATTACATAATAAAATATAAGAATAAAATATAACAATATTATGCAATGTGTGCAACACCCATTATCTTAACATACATGGATTCACTTCTGTTAGAAATGGAAAAAAAAATCTGTAAATAAGCAACACCAAGAAAGAATCTAAGTGAGTAAATGCATGAAAAGATACTACCATAAAATAGGAGAGAGAAAGCTTCAAGCTCCAACACCATGAGACAAGATATTTGAAAAGGGGAAAGCAAAGAAAACCCCTTGTGACATTATGAATGAGGAATGAAAAGCCTAAGAAGAAAAAGAGAGAGAGCAAGAGAGCAATTGCTCATACAATAATTGAGAAGAGGAAGAAACCTCATTGTTAAATGAGAGAAGAGGGTCATCTCTTAAATAGAGATGAGAGAGAGGAGTTAGAATGTAACTCCCATGTCTATGAATGCCACCATTCATATGTGTGTGAGGCCAAGTGTGAGATTCCTCTTAAGGAGGAATAATCTAAAATTAGAAATTACAATACATATTTATCCTCACATATTCCACTAGATGACAACATAAGATGTAGTGGAAAAAGGACAAAAAAGAAATATATTAGGATACCTTGGCTTATATCCTAATATATTATAATAATAAATAAATAAGGTCTAACCTTGGTTTATAAATACACCAAGGAAAGATTACAACTTCTAACACCCCCCTTTAATCTTTACTTGGGGTAATTACATCAAAGGGTATTAAACCCATAATTTACAAAAATGTGCAACTTAATCTTCAATATGAAGTAATTTGATTGTCTTCAAGCCATATGGTACATTTTTAGGGCCAAGAGAAGCACATGAGTCCTTTGAATGTGGAAGCATAGACACATCTTCAAGAAGGTTCTTTGATGGATCACCTGAAAAAAAATAGAGAACAAGACAACAATCCACAAGAAGTATTTCATCTTATAGTCAAATTAGAAATCCTTTTGAATAAGGATAATAAAATTCTCATAGAGAAACAATGAGTAAAACATGTTACCACAAAAAAATGGAGATAACCTGATATCAAGATAAATTATATGCTCAAAAAATTGTCAACAAGGACAAATTGAGTAAAAAGCTTGATCAATGCTCTCATGAAAAGAATATTATACTAATGCACAAATGACCACAGACAAGGTCAACTAATGATACGTGCATCAACATTGCATCAATCACATGGATATAGACAGTCCACTTAATGAATCATCCCACTGCAAGTTAATGGGCGAACAATCCATAACATGCATGACTCATGATCTAAGCAATAAAGTATGCAGATCATTATCACATTAATATATGAAAATAAAGTAAAAGAGAGACATGCTGATCAAATTAGAATTATCATGATTTGTTAGGATAATCAAAAGAATGGATTATGAGGATATAACAACATATTGCCTTTAAATTGGATCAAATTATCTGAATTTGGAGGGGAAACTCCAATAATAGCATCCTCTTCATTGAGGAGCAAAAATGGAACAACATGGAGGGAAACTCCATAAAAAATGAGTGCATACCAATATAGGATGGAGGGATACTCCATTGAAAAGATAAGGAAACTATGTATCAGTTATACTGAGGGGACCTACATAGTTATCCTTGAAAAAATTTGCTCCCTATGCAACTCAAAACAAATATCATATAAATCATGTATATCAATGGTATAAAACCATAAAGTGCCAACATGGGTATAGAATGATGCTATAAAAGCATAAAAGTGCAACTATATGCACATCAAAATGAAGGAAAATGTGTAAGATTACTCATAATCCAATTAAGTAAAATGATTTAAGGAAGATCAACTAAATATAGATATCAGGTATAAAACACCATTGAGGGTAAAGATGGGTATGAAATTCATTTTGCAAAGGTATATATTAATTTTTGAAATATTATAGTCATAAATTATATATTTATCTGGGCATATATGTGGGCCCCCATATATACTCAAATAAATATATGAAAATAGATTGGTTAAAGAAAATAAGCACCTTTCCATACTTAATATTTTGGAAAGTCACAATATTTACCTTGGTTCAAAAATATAACCTCAAAGTAATAAGAACATAAAGTCATGGGGAAAGAAAAGATCTCCCCATTTTTCTCATACTATGCCTTCAAGATTGGAAGTGATTCAAAAAAAAAAATTTGAAAAAAAACTAAAAAAAACTTAGTAATTGATAATGAAGTCAGAGACCTGGTAAATAAAGCATATAGAAGGACTTTGGAGCTAATAAAAAAGAACAAGGAAAATGTGGAACAGATGGCAAAATTTCTTCTTGAGAAAGAGGTATTATATCAAGAAGACTTAGTTCAACTGCTTGGAGAGAGACCATTCAAGTCTAGTGAGCCAACCAATTATGACCATTTCAAAAAAGGGCTTTGAGAGTAAAGGTGTTGGGGAGGGAGAAGGTAACAAAGATGACATATGCACAAGTTGCCCTGTATGGGTTTAGTGAGAAAATTGGGCTTCTGTCATTTCCTCAAAATAAGGATTCTTGTGAAATGACAAAGCCTTATAGTAATAAAACTGCTGCAAAACCATCATATTGGCTTATATTTCTTGCGCGCCTACTAGCAGACGAACGATATGTATTTAGAAAAGTGACATATACGCATTGCGTTTCTATGCCTCAGATACCTTGATCCTAGATATTATCAAATAACTGCACATAATATTATCTAATATTGTATAATTGTGATTTTAATTGTAAGCCAACTGCGGGAGAGCAACAAGGGACACACACCAAATACTAAGGATGCTTCTTGCTAGAATTGGAAATAGCCTTGCAAAAAAAAAGCGAAGTCAAGGCAGATGCTTGCAAAATGTTTACACAGATGTATCACATCTTTCAAATCTTGGCTTGGTTGGTGAAGTATCCCATGTTTTGTGTTCCTCGAAATCATTACCTGCTTCCTACAATGTTTGTTCAGCTAGTTTCTTTCAAGCGGAATTTCTAAAGAGATACTTGCATGGCATAAGGCCAAATGAAATGTTAATTTATAATTATTGCTTATCAAAGGTCTTGCCAAGGAAATCTGGGGTCTGGCTCTTCAGTAGTGAAGCTCCAAAGAAGAAAAGTTTTGAAAAATTCTATCTTTTTCATTGATCCCTCGAGATCAAAAGCAGCAGATAAGCTTTCAAGAATTCAAAAATAAGCTTTTGGAACCTGGGCCTGTGGATCATATTATAGTTTCAAACAAGTCTGTTGCAAAGGTTTATGTTCGAAATTCAGTCGATACCGCTACGCAAAGTGACAGCCAGGATGGTGATATACATCCTCGTCGAATGACCTCTGGTGTTGGTGGCCAATATAAGTACTATTTTAATATTGGTAGTGTTGAATACTTTGAGGAGAAGTTGGAGGATGCACAAGAAAAATTAGGCACTGATCCTCATGATTATATTCCTGTAACATATGTTTCAGAAATGGTTTGGTACCAAGAGCTATTAAGATTTGCACCTACAGCATTGATTCTTGGATCACCTTTTTACTTTGGGTGAAGAATGCAAGGAGGATCTGGCAGATAAGAATATGCTAAAAAGAGTTAAGAAACTTTTCTTAAAAAAGTTTGAATAAAAGCTTGTAATGAGTAAGAGAGATTTAAAATAGAATATTGCACTTGTCTGACAATGAATGATTTCATGCCAAAAATAGGTTGACAAAAGGCAATGTTAAAAGAAAATGATGCCTCTGTCAAGAGCTCAAAAAAGAAAAAGAATCTTGCATGAAAAGACAAGAAAACGTTACTAAAAATAACAGATTTCAGGAATAGATTGATGAAACCAAATAAAATCATATCTAGCTAAAAAAAACACCTGCCATAAGTTCTCAACGAAAAGGAAAAAATAGGTAATGTAAAGGCAATGGCCCCCTTTCAGACTCACTACCTGCTGTGAATATAGATTCAGTGAAAGTAGAAACTCAATCTGAAGTTATTATGGATTCTACTTTTTCAGGTTCTGTGAACTTGGCTAATGTAGATTCTTCTATGTTAGGTTCTAGAAATGTGGTGAAAGTAGAGGCTCAACCTTTACGTAATGCATATAGCAGACATGCCAACAATACTGTTTGGCCCAAGTGTAAAGAATTTGAGGTTCCATTAATATTTCAAACTAACTCTGAAAGCATTCAATCAAAAATATGTGGTACTAGAATCAAAGTTGAATATGAAATGGAGGATGAGGACTACAAATTCTTTATAGACAATGTAAGATTAGATGGCCTATCATATGTGCAAATAGATGGCCTATCATATGTGCAAGGGACAAGGCCTTGAAGTCACAGGACCAATATTGCATCTGGCTAAGAATGCTGGATTCACAAATGTACATGATTTTCTCATCTTTCGAACAACGCATGAATCTCCTCGTGAAATCTCCCTTCGTAAACTCGGCTCTGGGTCTCGGCACGGAACCCACTGATATTATTGGAGATGCATTTTCCGGAGAGGGCAGGCGCAATGGAGAGAATATTAGAATAGGAGAGAGATATTACCATAAGAATGATAACAACTACTACTACCATGGGCATGATGGTGCACCTTGTGAAAAAAAAAACACCAACCCGACAATATTTACTAGAAGCCCTCCAACAGAAACAAACAACAAGCTTTCTGTAGAAATTTCTTGCGGATGGTTCAAATAAATTTTTTAATTTTAAAAGAGATATATTCTAAATTCCAAGAAGAGATGAAGATTAGAATATAATGCACAAGCGAGCTTAGTGCTTCCTCCAAATAGATAAAACCAGCATCCAATTGAATAGTTCATGGAAAAAAAAAAGACAAAAAAAACATAGAAGCACGATATATAGTCAGAGAGCCATTTCTTAAGCAAAAAAAAAAATTAGAAAACAAACTGTGAATGCTTTGGCGGCAAGCCTTCCAAAGGAGTTAGATGAAAACTAATAGAAAATAAGAAGTAACCTGCACAAATTAGAGCAAACAGAAGTTAATCGGGTTTGGCGGTAAACCAACCAAACTCAAAAAAAATTCAATTTATTCCATCTTAAGAAGATTAAAGAAGAAACTAGTGAAATCTATCTCAAGAGTCTCCTTCGAATCGTACCTTCATGCAAACACTCAAAAAAAAGATTAAACTGCTCTGATACCATGTTAGAAATGGAAAAAGAAATCCGTAAATAAGCAACACCAGGAAAGAATCTAAGTGAGTAAATGCATGAAAAGATATTACCATAAAATAGGAGAGAGAAAGCTTCAAGCTCCAACACCATGAGACAAGATATTTGGAAAGGGGAAAGCAAAGAAAACCCCTTGTGACATTATGAATGAGGCATGAAAAGCCTAAGAAGAAAAAGAGAGAGAGCAAGAGAGCAATTGCTCATACAATAATTGAGAAGAGGAAGAAACCTCATTGTTAAATGAGAGAAGAGGGTCATCTCTTAAATAGAGATGAGAGAGAGGAGTTAGAATGTAACTCCCATGTCTATGAATGCCACCATTCATATGTGTGTGAGGCCAAGTGTGAGATTCCTCTTAAGGAGGAATAATCTAATATTAGAAATTACAATACATATTTATCCTCACATATTCCACTAGATGACCAAATAAGATGTAGTGGAAAAAGGACAAAAAAGAAATATATTAGGATACCATGGCTTATATCCTAATATATTATAATAATAAATAAAGGAGGTCTAACCTTGGTTTATAAATACACCAAGGAAAGATTACAACTTGTAACAACTCCTTTGAGATTTTTTGAGTGGATTGATTATAGATTTGACCTTACCTTTCATAGTGGAAGCTTTTTGGTATATATGTGGTAGATATTGCTCTTGAGGCTTATGATTGCAGGTTACAAATTGGATATGTTGATGATGTGAAATTCACTTGGTATACCTTTGGAGGTATGGATAGTTGGATGGGTTTGGCACTTGTTGTGGGTGTTATTTAAGCTATCGATATTTTGATAACTATGGATACATGTGATTACCTTTGGATCAGGTTTTGGTGCTTGGCATTTCAGTTGGTATAAGATTTTATGATCTTCTAATGTGACGGGTTGGGTGGTTTTCTCTTTGTATGGCTTCTATGTATGTTCGGTGGTAGTGGCATAATAGGAGGTGAGATCATTCATGTTTGAGATGTTGGATACTTTGATTTTGTTGTGGGTACTAGGATGGAGCACATGGTGTACTTTGATCCATGATGGTGGATATGCTAGGAGGGATTGTTCCCTTGTTCATTTATGTGGCTACAAGTTGACTCTATGCAATGTATACAACAACTGGGAGATTGTTGAGATAATGGGTGTTGCACACAGTGTATAATATTGTTATATTGTATTATTTTATTTTATTATGTAATGTTGCACCTAGATGGATGTGCAAAATGTAAAGATTCCCATAGGATATACCCGATGAGTTGTATTGTAACATTGTGACAATATTTCATGTAATTATTTAATATTGGGGAAAAGAATTAAAATTTCAATATTAAATGTGGGGTAAATGGGTTAGGTAGCACATGGCTTATGTAATACCACTTGGTAGTTTTGTGGGACTTGCTACTACATAAGCAACCACATGGGTAGTTGTTGGTGTGACAAGAAAGAAGGTAAAAAGGGAAAGAGTCAAGCAGGACAAGGATTGATAGTTTACCCAAGGAAGCATTTGTGAAGGTTGGAAGCTTGACATGGGATGTGTCGATTCATGCTTGTTCACATGGATTGCTTGGTTATGGCTATGGCTTTTAAGGCTTCCATGGTTGTATTGAAATGGTATTTTTGCTGAATAATACATGGTGATTGATATTTTTGAAGGCTAGGTTTTTTCCCTCAATAAAGGTTTCCCAGGGTATATCTTGTGTCACATTTTTGTGGATATGTTGTCTTTTCTCTTGTATGTGGATTTCAATTGCATATTCATTTCAGATCTATTATTGGTTATGTGGAAACAATTATATTCTTTGTTGCAAGTTTTCTTACAATTATGAGTTTTATTTTCTTTATTTTCATGTTTCTTTTCTTTGTTTTTTTGGGGAAACTATGAAGGGAGAGTGTTGGCATTATTCACCTTCGAATAGGGAAGAAATGGCCATGTATGGGAGAAGGGATTTAGTTGGACTCTAGGTCAATGCAAAGTCTCTTCTCATGTTGAGAGGGAGAAAGCAACGTGTTATGGGCCCTTGTTTGTCAATGCAAAACTGAGTTTGTTTTGGGGAAATAGGGAGAGAAATAAATGGAAGTTTATGTGATTTGGTAGTCTTGGAAGAGCCATATGATTTGTGTTCTTGATTGACCTCTCCTACCTGAAAAAAGCCACCTTCTCCCTAGGCATAGGCTCATTTTGAAACCTGTTGTGCATACCTTGGATGGGAATTATATGTTGAGTTGTGTCATTGTGTTTGGATTTTGAATTTTTCACTTGGTCATATTATTGGTTTTCCTAGATCAGTGGGTGCTCTTTTGAGGCCTAGGATTGAAAGTGAGTTCTCCATGGTCATTCTTTGTATTTTGTAGATTGTCAAGATAGGTTCTCATGGTGGAGCAATCCTAGTTCTCTTGGGGCACTAATGTTGTTCTTGTTGTCATGCTATTGGAGGTTTCTCCACTGTACTACCACCTGTTGTATTGTATCTCCAAGTTGAGAATGACCATGAAAGAAATGGATTTAATGTTGTAATTTCAATATTGATAAATTAAAAATTCAATTATTGTGTGAAATAAGAAATTTATGTGATCAAGTGTTATTAAATTTTAAATCATACCTTACTTTCAATTATATTGATTTACAAAAAGTTTGAGTTGAAAACTCTCTATCTTCTCCATGAAATCTTTGCTTTAATTCATTGTATTTGAAAGTTCTTATTATAGAATATGGATATATGATTCATTTAATAGATAGATGCAATAGGTCATCCTTTAGATCATGTGATAAAATCAATGTTCGATTTAGATACGATCATCTTAATTGCATCTTAAAACCTTAGATTGTATAAATTTATTCAAATCAATGAATTTTACCTTATGTTGTAATATATATAAACCATCTAAACTCACTCCTAACTTGATATAAAATTTATATCAATATTGCATTTTCAAATCCACTCAATAATATGACTAAACATTATTAAACTATGCCACTATTAAAATTCCTATGGGAAACCTAGCACTTTGAAGGAGAAAAGAGAACTTATGAACTTTATCTATTTAAGAGAACCAAAATTCTCTCTAGAAAAATTGTATGACAAAATCTTTTCAAAGAAAAAATAACAAAGAATATTACTTAAAGATACTCTCTTAAATTCTTTTAAAAAATTCAAAGAAAAGAAAAGTAAATACAAAAAAATATATATATAATAATAAAAATCAAATTTATTCTTCACTCATCTCTCTCACAACCCACACCTATAAGTCTTTATAACATAACTACTCCCCAAATCCCTATGCATTGGACGCAACTCTCCACTCACTGAATCATCCCCCAAAACTCACGCAGCCCTCCATGGGAAAGAGGCAAAGTCAACTTAAAACATTAATGGAGAACCAAGAAGATTTCAAATTGATCAAATTATGCCCCAAAATTTATGTATTAACTTACACATGAATAGGGATGAGTGGACTCCACCCCACCCATCCTTCCCTTCCATTTCCACTTCCCACATGAGCTAAAGTGTTGATCTGAAGAACATATTCGAATGTCTTACATGAGGGCAGGGAAAGTTAAATGTTACTTGTTTTTAAAGAAAATTACTACTCCCCCTTTCCACCTTACTTGACCTCATGTGTACCTCACCCTTTTATGGGATAGGGAGACTTGGGTAACGTGCATACTCCTTGGGTAAGCATGAGAATACCTTGGGGAATGCAAGGAGGGCTTAGGGTAGTGTGTAATAAGTAGGTGAAACCACTTGCCCACTTGGCAAGTGGGTAATGTTAGGGGTAGTTTAGGATTAGTTATAATATTTAGATAGATTTTAGTTGTAATAAAGGTAAATGGTTTTAGTTAATAGTTAAGTGGGTTTAGGTTTTAAATATTAAAGTTAGTAATGTTATTATAGGTTGTGAGATAAAAGAAAGAGATTATACTTAAAGAGTTTTTTTTATAGGATTATTTAGGTGTTAAATTTATATTTCTTATATTAGAGTATTAGGCAAGTCATTTTATCAAGGAAGGTATATAATGTTAATTAGGTGAATAATTGTAGTATCTTATTTTATTTAATATTTTATAATGTTTAATTATGGGTTATTTAACTTGAATAGTTAAGATCATAGGAATCAAAAGAAAAATGAAGAGGTCTTAAGTAGGTGACCCGTTAGTGAAATAAGAATGTTTCGTAGATATAATATGAATGTAAAAAGTAATTAAATAATGAATCAATAAGTTAAATTAAAGTATGAATCTAAACAAGATCGAGTTTTTAAGTTTTGAATCACCTCCTAGGAGGTACATAACTAGATCACCTAAGGAAATTGTCTGACTTAACAAATGAACATATGGAGTCATAACAAACCTAATGTATCTTATGTAATTAGTCAAACATATTAATTCAACTTTTAGGAACCATGGAACCCTAATGTTTTCTCAAATATGATGCCACACTTTAACTAGAGTTTTATCGAACCGAATTGTGTAACCTAAATTAGGTGTACCTGTAGCAACATAACCTAAGGTTTTGTCATGGTGCAGTAGGGTCAAAATGTTGACTCTACATCATGATGAATTACAAATGAAACTCACTTCTATCCCATTTAAAATTTTTGAAGCGTATTCAAATTTGTATCAGTTAAATATTGTGTTATTTAACTTTTAAAAAATAATTGTTGTTGTGGTTTTGCCTAGATTTTTGGGCATGACAGAGTTTAATTCACTTTTTACTAGAGATAGATTGACAAATTTTTGATTCCATAAAATAGAAAGACCCCCAAAGCACCCAAAGAAGGTACATGTAAAGAGTTCCATCTCTACCATTTTGCGATTGGGCTAGTAAATGTTTGTTGTGACAATTTAGTCTTGCAATAAACCAACATCTGCTCCATTAACATCAAGTTGTTTCTTGGTGTGAGCACATTTTTCAAAGGTGTTAATGCCTCTGACATTCGAGGATATAACCTTCATTGCTTTTGACAAGTGCAATTGGCGCTCCTCATCCTCTTGTTAATTGACATGTTACTATCTAAAGTAGTTTGGATTATATTATAGACTAGAGACCATTTGAATTGAAAATAAAATGATCATTGTGTTTTTATGTTTCTTTATTATTATATTCTAGTTTGTATCATCTGGAGGGTAGAGTTGTTTGGAATTTGTTAGGGTTGTGGAAGTTGTCCCCTGCAATAATATATATGATTTGCCAAAAAGTACACAACATAATCATCATTACTAGTCCATTGCATTATCTATAATACAATCTCCAAAAGAAGCCTATATATCCATTCTTTTTGTTGGTGTAAATAAGTATTTACTTATTACACTTACTTAAGTTTACTTAAGTTAATGCATTATTTAATTATTTTGCATTATTTTATTATTATTTGAGGTCAGACACTTAGGAGTTTGTGTACTCTCATTGAGTTACACAACTCTAATTATGCACATGTTGTCTACAACACAGGAGTATGCATCATTCACTCAATTCTCATGATAACAACATAGTTATCCGCACTCCTTATTTAGCACATGTTGTCTACACCACTAATTTGCATGCTACACCATTGTAGGCTTATCCTCACATCATCACACTTAATCTCGTGCTCAATGGAGGATAACCCATATCTAGTGGACATGTGCCTGGTTGTATGACTTATCATGTTGCTGACTTCTATGCATTCTACAAGCTCTCCTGAGGCCTTTATATACAGGCACTCCTAGTGCACTCTCAAGTTGGCTATGTTGAATATTGATGAATATCATCATTCTGATCATACTCTATCTATTTTAGTCTACTGTGTGCTTATGTTGAGTTCCTTAGTTCTTGGGTGAATTCTAGCGTAAGCCAAATTCTTACACTTTCAACTACATATCTCCTTGGTGAGAAAACTTAGGTCATACCAATACACACCTTACTTTTTAGGTTTTCCATGTGTTCAATGATGGCTTTTCAATGTCATATTCATTTTATATTAGCTTTCTTTTATTATCGTAGAGACATAATTTGGTTCCATAATTTTTATCTTTATATGTTTTTGAAATTAAAAGCAACCAAAAAAAAAGGAACTTACCCATGAAGAACAAACCATCATTTATCTTTACATGTTAACAATTAGATTCGTTATTTATATCTTGAATATTATTTTTTAGATTTTTTTTCACTAACAAAGTATTGCCCGAACTTTTATTAACTTGATTTTTTTTTAAATTATGCCAAATTTAAAGCCTTATTTTATAAAGCATGTGATGTGTATACACAAATTAATGACCCAAAGCCCATTTGTGAACTCTATAATAGGTGTTCTCATACATTCCTATTTTTCCTTAAGCTCACTCAAACAAGGATTATTTGCTTTCAATGACAAATAATTAAAACTAGTTTTCCAAATAATTTTTAAAAATTGCATTTTATTCTTAATTATTTCACATTAAACATGTTTTTGTTAGGAAAAAGTTTTGAAGTTCTTGGAGTTATCTTCTCCTAATCAAAGAGCTAAAAAATCTTGAAACTGTAATATCTAAGTTAGAAATGCTCAAAAATTAAGCACACACAACCAAAAGGGTTGAAATGCTAAAAATTTGAACCAGCAAAATCAAACTAATTTTGAATTTTTGAAAATTGAACACTCAAACAAAAGGATTGGAAATGTACTTAATTAATACTGCTCAAAACTCAAAGATTAAGTTTAATTGTAGATATGCATGTAAATTGTGAAGTGCAAACATGGCATGTAGATGTTTGTTGAAATGCTTGAGAGAAATGTAGGATTCTAGAAAATCCGTGTACATAATTCATATGATTGCATTGAAGGGAACTTGATCTTATGTTTGGAAATGATTACAAGATATTCATTGAATGTATTTATGAAAAGGACTTGGAAATTTCTTGAGAGAATGCAATTACTAATAGAAAAGAAAAATTCCACAATCTTCGCAACAATATTCATCATAACATATGCTCTTGCCTATTGTCTATTAGTGTAATTATAATTGTCACTATGCAAAACAAAGCAACTTTAGCAATGTTTTCAAAATTTTCAACAAACTCAATGGGCCCTTGGTCTGCTGGTGAAGTTGAATAGCTCACAAAGAGCTCACCAAGAATCAAGTCTTAGTGACCCAAAGAAATGATTGGATAATAGTTGAAAACATTTCAATAACTATTATGTAATGTCATGACAAATGTGAAAGTAAATAAAAGATATAGAGCAGCACTATTTGACAAGCTTGCCTCAAGAGGCACTATCTCATGTAATGCTATGATTTTAGGATTCTCCAATTAAATTGCATATAAAATATAAATGGAGTATTTCATCTCATGATATGCAATGATCACAGGAGCAGCACATGATAAAATTGTTAAAATGGCTCTTAAAACTGTCAAGGAAATGTTTTTTGTAGGTGTCAATTAATTCCCCACTACTTGTACTCTATATCCCTTTTGTTAAGTGTGTGAAGTCCACAACAGATATGGAACCATTACTCTTCTCCTTGCTCTTTCGTTTACTTGATGTCTCTTCATATTTGAAAAATAAAATGCATTTGTATAAGAGATGAAAAAAGACTATGCATCTGTTGTAACACTTACTGAACAAAATTGGGCTATTTTTCTTATTGATATAGCCATACAATGATGAACCACATAATATCTTCTGTGTATTCCATTATTTCTTAATTCTTGTTCAGTTTTATTGTTGTATTTGAATTTCTCCACACCTTTGATATGTAAAACTATTTGAAAACATCGTGTTACATTTCTATTTCTATGGTCGTACAATGGTGAACCACATAATTTCTTCTGTATGTGTATTCCATTATTTCTTAATTGTTGTATTGGAATTGCTCAACACCTTTGACATGTAAAACTATGTGAAAGCATCAGCTATGTTACATTTGTGATAAGGAGAAGTAACAGGAATGTTGAAAATGCATATCAAAAAAAGGGATGAAACCAGGCACTACTATATTTTCTACAAAATTATGTATTAAGGCTTTCCTGTAAAATTGATAACTGTCCCTCCCTAACTAGTAAATCCTCTTCAAGTTTCTCTGCTCTCATTTTAAGCATTTCCACTTCACCAATTAGTTTCATGTTTTGATGAGAAAGTCGTTTTGCATCTTGCTGAAAGCCATCCCTTTCTTCTAAAACTTTGGGCATTTCAACTCTTAACAATGTCAGTTCTTCGAGGCATTCTTGTAAGTCAGCTTGTAGACATCTGATGGTATTCTCCTTCCCTCCAAGCTGTAGATAAAATAAATATCATAACATTAGTGCTTGTGTTTTGAAAGGAAATGTTAATGCAAAATCAAATTTAGAAGCCACAACACAAATAATATAATAAAGTTGTAGATAAAATATGATTTGAAAGAAAATCTTAATTAAAAAATTACGAAATCAAATCTATTGTAATATGAAAGCAAATGTTAATGCAAGAGTCATGAAATCAAATCTGGAAATATTAATCTAAAAATCATGAAATCAAATTCAAAAGTAACAACACTAATGAAATCAAATTCAAAAGTGACAACACTAATAATAGTCTATAGAATTAATTTTTTTAAACCTATGAATCAGAATGTAATTTCTTTTAGGATTTGACTTTGTATGATTATTTGTTCTAAGTTTCCAATCATACTAATGATCATCAACAGAAAGAATAGAGCAAGGATCCCATGGGAAGGGCTTGGGCTCCATTTCAACGGGTACTTCCATGATAATTTTTTGGAGGGGGCTAAAGGTTTAATTAGAATTATTTCTTACAAAATAGGAGCTTGGACTTTTTACCCATTTCAATTTGAAATGGTGAAAATGGAGTGGGGCTGTTTTTAAACCAAATATTTTTCTTTGCCACATGTCAACAATTTATTAATTATTCTAATAATTTAATTATTATAGTAATAAAATAATGATATCATAAATTTAAATTCTTCAAATAATATTCCAACTAGCTTCCTCAAATTTAGGAGCTAAAATTTTTAAGCTTAAAAAAGATTAAGAAAAAACATGAAACTATTCCCCTTTAATATTCCTAAAATTCTCAATAGCTACCCACTCTATTTTTAAGGAAGTGCCTTCCATAGGACTCCAGCTTAATATGAGAAATTAAGCCTTCTAAAAGATAGAATCAAAAGAAGAATCAATACAATTAAAAGAAAAACTAAAAATCATTCAAGCAATGGAAATAAGTTAAAAGGCAATGAGCCAATGAGAAGAGTTTCAAAATGATTTTTTTATGCATTTTAGAACTTTTCATTTTTCCTCATTGGGATTCTTTTCTAAATTTTGATTTAAAAAAAAATATTTTTCTTTTATCTTGATTGCTTTTATAAGACATAATCTGCAATTTGAATTTTTCTGATGAATCATTTACTGATACACAATGCAATCCCGAAAACAAAAAGTAAATGTCATCTTGCAACTGAACTTTGACGTCCTAAAATGTAAAAGATACATACCAGAAGCTCCAACTCTCTCTCTTTTAAGCTTGAGCTACTCAGCCTGCCCTGTAGACTTTCAATGTTACTTGTCAAAACATCTTGACTCCTTACCAAATCTGCAACTTCTTCCTCAAGTTGTTCTAAATCAGCCTCACTAGAGGTTAATTTATCCAGTAGAATCTTGACAAGTAAAGTTTCGGCTTTAAATTCTTGTTGCATTTGTTTGAAATCCTCCTCACTCTGAAACAGCAATGCAGAATATTAGTTGATAACCAAAGCATGTAAATGCATACAGAAGATATTTCAATACGTATTTTTTCAGGAAAAAACTGTTGGATTTATATCATCCACTAAAAAATCTGTGAACTTCCAAATAAAAATGCAAATCGTCAAAATTTATAGCATCAGCAAGAGAAATAAATACGTTGTTGAGATTCCCTCACCTGAGATTTTACATGAATTTTCTGGTTATTTAGAGATGAAACTTCTCTTTGCAGTTCTACATTTTTCTTTGCAAGATCTCTGGCCCTCTCTCTCATTCTCCTCTCCTCAGACCTAATTTTCTCCAGCATAGACGCCCATTCATTCGACCGCCTGTCTATTTCCTTTTCTAATGCTTCCTGCAAAGTATACTTCTCGTTCTCCAACATCTCTATGCGAGATTCCATCTCTCCCCTGTTTAACCTTAAAGATCTTTCAGAAGAAACCCTAAGTGCTAAGTTCCCTGTTTCTTCAGATACCTTGCCCTGTGTAGAGACTGCTTTCAACGGAAATAACTTCCGCATCGCCGCAACACTACCAATCATCTGTAAAATAAATAAAAATTTGGTGTCATTTTCTAACGTAAATTTAACAAACGTGTTACCCTGTATGATCTTCTTCAAGATTTATGCTAGGGCATGTAAATATGCGGCTTAAAATGGCTCAAAATGCAAATAATATGAAGCTAAAACCTAAGAACATAAAATTCCTTTTTTTTTTCTTGTTTGACAAATGAAGCTAACCAGTAAAATCCACAGAGCCGCGTCAAAATAATCCTGCAAAATATTCTCCATGATGAACCGGAAAGCTTCAACAATACTACGAATACAAAACAAAGACGCCTGAATTTTTCGGACTAGATTTAAAACAAATTGTAATTGTTTACTGAACCTGATCAAATTCAAATCGAACTTTAAAGCTATACATCTTTCCAAAAAAATTGACCGAAATGTTTCCAAAAAAATGTAGCCGTTTTCGGAACGAAAATAGAAATCGGCTGTGGAAATCAGAGCTGTCTCCCAAAAGAGCGCTCCGACTATAGAAAGAAAAATCCGGAGCTAATAAATTTCAAAATGTTCCTCAAATTAACCATCTGTTTCCGCGGAAACTTCTCACATCGTTCAAAAGCTTACAGCATAATTGGTGCCGGAATAGTAGTACAGTAAATGTGAATTATTTGAATTTTTAAATTTGTAGATGACAATTTTCCAAAAATTTGAAAATATGTTACATAGTTTTATATAAAATTTGTATAAATTCATTTTTAGTAATTAAGTTATTGATTGTAATTTATATAATTTGTTGAAGGCAAGTAAGTTGTTTTAAAATAATTAGAGTTGGAGGATTGGACTATATAGCTAAAGCCAAAATTCATAATTAACTATTGTTAAGATTGTTAAAATATTTTAAGCATAAAAATATATTTTGAATCAATATGTTAAAAAAATTAATTGTATTTTAACATGACTAGTATTAATATAAGTTGTGTATTTTAAAAAGTAGATAATATTTGGGAATCCAACACTTTCACAACTACTAAATATTTCAAGACTTAATCATATGCATCCAAAAATAAATAAACTAAAAAGTAAGGTACGCGACAATAAAAAATTCATAACTCCATGATTTATTTTCCCTGGCCAAGAGAAAACTCTGGTAGGGATGGTACCTACAACAATGTAATCTGAAAGTTCTATGTTAGGAGATTTGACCCTCTTAGGAGTGTTTACATACATTTCATTGTTAAAGGATTAGACCTTGTTAGAGTTCTCAACCCTCTTAGGAGTTGTAATACAATGGACTTACTACTCTTACAAGGATATTAGATCTATACAACAAGCAATAGATACTATACCAAAATGATTGTACCGATGTCTTTTATATTTGATTAGTCATTTGTATATCTTGCATATGATTTTGCCGATGCAACAATTGATCACATCTGACCAATAAAATAGCATCATAGCATCATACATAAAGTTTGAATAACACGTGCATACACACTTGACACTTTGCATCACCAAGTTGTCCTTATTATATACCCTTTTAGTTATGTTATTTAGTCGGCCTTAGAGATGAAAGGTGTAAACACTTATCCAAAACTTAATACCAAAACTTGCTAACTAAGGGTTAACATCTATGATGTCATCCCCACATTGCCAATCAATTTAATTGACAAGACAATTCAATTCCTTGGGCCAAAATGCTTGATCTCTATCTCATATTCTAAACTCTGCAATATAGACCTATCTTCACATTTATCAATCAAAACATAGCAAACTAATATATTAACTTCAAAAAACATAGTTGCATCATATACCAACTCCATTATATCAACATCCAAAAGTAAATGGTGTTTTAAAGGAAAAATTCCAAATTGTAGAGAGAAAGGGTTTAACATGAGCCCTAGATTTTCCTAATGTATTCAAAATTGAGTGGATACAAATTGTGTTGAGCCAAATTCATGATGGTTCCTTATGGCTAGATGGAGGACCTATCAAAATATCCAAGAGAATAATTCATAGGGTTACTAGTTACCCAACCCTATATTGGCCAAAGACACTCATAAGTGATTTCAAGGAAGTAATTGAGAAGCACACTAAAGCAAAATAGAATAAGAGAGGCATGACTATAGACACAATCACTGATCCATTGCTAGACTTTGTTATAAGGGTAATCTCACATAAATTCTATCAATCTAGCAGATTGAATAGTGTACCCTGTATAGTTATGGATGTTGGGTACAAGATTATAAAGAAAGATCATACATATGATCTGGTAGAGCTATAATTGCAACAATTGATGGAGAAGCTTGCAACAATCAGGAAAAGGAAGAGTGCACAATGCAAGTTTGGTTCTATATTGGTTTGTATATTCTTTTATGTGCAAAACACATTGCCCTCATTTGATACTATAGGATGGAAGACCTATAGATCAATTGTAGTGCAGATCAATGAGTACATTGAGTAGATGGGAGAAAAATTTGAAACCTTGATGATAAATTACTTTGAAGATTTCAAGAAATCAATGAAGGAAAGAATGAGGATACCTATTTCTTTAGTTGAGAAACATTATAATGATATATATTTTCTTGTTGATGTTGATTACACTTTTGTGCAAGCTACCACACCAAGGGTAAGATGGTTGAGACCACTTGGGTATGAAATTAATGTAGATGAAGCATCAACAGCTATAACAACACTACTAGTAGAGGAAATAGATAAGACTGCAAAAGTTTTTGGAAACTATGAGATGGTAAAGCCAAAGATTACCATAGAAGTGAAAATTGCATTAGCTATTAAGAAGAAGGACAAGATAGTGAAGAAGCTTAAAGCCAAATTCTGAGAAGGTGCCAAGGAGGAAGAGGAAGAAGAAGAAGAGGATGAAGAGTAAGAAGAAACACAAACACAGGCACCTCTTGCATTGACTGAAGGCATGGGAGAAGGCAAGGAAGAGGATGAAACTGAAGGTTTCGAGGGAGAAGAAGTCGAGGAAGCACCTACTCCTGCCAAGCCAAAGAAAAGGAAGGCTAAGGCACAGCTAGTGGCAAGGGAAAAGAAGATTGTAAAATCTCACCCAGCCAAGCCCACTCTCCTACCACTAGAGCCAACACATGAGCAACTACTCATAAGGTCAAGGAAAAGAAAAAGATAACAGATCAAGGAGGCCAAGAACAAAAGAAACAAAGAAGGAAGTATGTGGCATAGCCAGATTTTGATGAACAGAAGATTGACTCAGATGACAATAGCCAATTCAAAGTGGTGAGTCATAATCCTTTCTCAGATCTTGAGAACAGTGGATGCCAGGTGATTCAAGAGCTGAGTAAACAATGGATGCCAAGAAGTGCAAGTGTCAAGTCAGAGAAAAAATACAATGCATGTCGAGCATCAAAGACTTCATATGCCAAGTCACACAGTTTGGACATATTTGTTTGTAATGGCACAAACAACTATGTAAACCATTTTTGAGTTGACTTAAGGATAAATTATGATCTTTTCGAGATAAGGACGAATCTCTATTTGGATTCCTTATGCAATTACATGCATCCAACTAGAAAATGGGAAGGTTTAAATGGCAATATGGATAATTCTCAATCTTATATTCATACCTAACCCTAAGTCTCCTAGTCTTCTTAAGGAGGACAAAACCCTAAACTTCATATGAATGTTGAATGAGTGTGTAAGGAATTGAAGGGGAGTATAGAGAAGTTTGCATGCAAAAATAGAGCATTCATGGAGACTTAGAAGTTATGAAGAAAGAGTGAATTGTAGAATTAGTTACAAAAGAACAGAGGATAGAGAGAAGGATACAACATTGAGACATCTAATCGAGAAGGATAAAGAAGATAAGTGTTTAGAGGTGATTTCTCATTAGGCAAGCAAGTGCCAATCACAGGATCTATGCTGAGACATTTTAACAGGTAATTTCAGTCAAATCTCTTAATAGAGTAGTCCTAGCAAGTTGTATGAAATCCTTTAACAGGGTCCTTACTTAGCTGTAAGTTGAAGTCCTCTAACAAGGCACACTTCCAATAGGGTGTTGAAATCCTCTAACAAGTTGAGACCTAACAGTCTCTATAAGCCTTTAATAGGGCAGACCTTTCACAGGGTAGATCATGATTCATGGTCAAAACGTTGTAACTTAAATTGGATACACTTTACAACTACAATAGTGAAGATTTGTGGGTGTCATCCCCACCCCAGTTCTACCTTCTCACTTGGAGGGTTTTTGGGTAATCATATCTGGTGTTATGTGTGTGATTGCTTATGTGTTTACATGATTTATATGTATGTGCTTTACATGTTATTTCAGTTTATCTATTGAATGCATGAGATGGATGTGTAGTGAAAGTTTTATGGGTTCAAGTTTTAACTGTTGATTCACCCAACCCCACCCCCCCACCTCTTAGAAGTTTACCTTTCCTATTGTAATTCCAATAGAATGTATGTATGTTTTCAATATTCATATTTTAATTTCATAGATCATGGGTTATTTTGTGCATGTGTTACAACATTTAATCAATAAATTTAATACATATTTAAGAACATAAAGAGTACTAGTAAAGAATACATGTGTTACAACATTTAATCAATAAATTTAGTATATATTTAAGAAAATAAAGAGTACTAGTAAAGAATACATGTGTTACAACATTTAATCATTAAATTTAATACATATAAGAACACAAAGAATACATATGAACATAAAGAATGTAATACATGCTATAGAATCTAATAAGAGTTCATTTAATCAGTAAAGGGGTTGTCCTAATGGGATGTCATAAGTGGTTGTCTTAAGGGGATGTCCTAGGGGGAAGACCTAATGGGATGTCTTAAGGGGAGGTCCTAAGGGGAAGTTCTAATGGGATGTCTTAAGGGGTTGTCTTAAGGGGAAGTCTTAAAGGGAGGTCCTAAGCGAAGTAATAATGGGATGTCTTAAGGGGTTGTCTTAAGGGGAAGTCCTAAGAGGTTGTCCTAGCAGAGCATGTACATAAAAACATTAAATATTAAAGCATAAATTTAACATCTTCCAAAATACATATATACATCAAACCATACACAAAATATAAATAACAATACATGTTCATAATTTCTACCATATATCCAAGATCCATGATCAAATGTATATAAATTTATAAAACATATATCCAAAATGATGTGTATGTAGTAAATATGAAAGTACGAGAGACGTATAGAAAATAACTACAAATAGCTAAACTAGAGCCCCACAAACATTGTATTATTATGATTCTCTCTCTTTTTTATTATCTCTAGAATATTTTCATGTTCTTCAATAGACAATTTCCACGATGTCCTCTTCTTTGTATTGCATCAAATTGAAACTTTGTTGCTATAACATGGTTACTATATTGTAAAACCTTTTCTCCAGGCATGTATTCAATAAATTCAATACCACTGTTGGTTATCCTATTTTGTTGATAATATGTTCCTTCAACAACAATTGATCCAATTTGATATGACTGTCCATCAACATCTATAGTTCCTTCTAGCAACTTGTGTTTTGATTTTGTGCATCTTAGAAGATAATAGTCTGCATTTTCTACATTATATACTAAGGCTTGGACAACAAAAATATCTCCTACATGTATATAAAAATAGACATGTTTATAAAGTAAAAAATTAAATATATATAACTTTACTTTAATGAATATAAATGTGTGTCATATATATGTACATATGCCACAAACTTGCCATAACTAAATAAGAAACGCACTCATAATTGGCTAAATATATAGGATCATGAATATCAATGTCAATGTCAGCATCTTCAAAAGGAGGCTTTCTGACTATGTCTTTCAAATCCCAATGTGAAACATATCCATTCACAATATTTTCACATACACTCATTGGATTGTCCTTCATGCAATCATCACAAAAATATGATTTCACTCGTACTTCAATCACTGGAGGTTTGTGGTGTCTTGTAGCCACCACTTGATGTAAACTTCTAAGACCAAAAATTGTTTGGCAATTGTAAGGATTAGATCGATCTATATCTGTTACAAATATGGATAATTTAATTAATGATCATGTTTCAGAATTAATATATAATTAAAAACTTGAATTATAAGAATGTACACATGTGTGTTATATCAAATATATATAATATTCACCTTTCACTTCCCAAAAATAACACTTATTGTATTTAGTATCTCAAGTAGCAAAATGATCTTTGCACCATTCAATAATTTCATTCACACTCGCTATCCTATTACCTAAATGTGTAACATGAATGTATATATAATTTAAAATACACTAAATCTGTGTGTGTGTGTGTGGATCTCTAGAGAGAATCTATACATATATATGTTATAAGTAGATCAAGAAGACACTAAATGTATGTACATATGTACCTGCAAGTTCATGTTGTCGAAGTGTGCACTTTATACATGCTCCTACTCCATCACGCTCTCCTTTTCCATGTCCACTTTCAAAGAAGTTCCACAAAAACCTAACATTTCTTCTAACATGTTGCATGGCTAACCAATTAAATGCTTTTACAGAATTAAATTGTCCTATGAGTTCATGAAATGAGATTAAAAATAATTATATACATCAAATTGAAATACGTGTACAAATAAATATAAGTTTTAAATAAAGTTAAATAAAAATGTACACATGTACACTAACCTGCACAACCATCAGACTAGATCCATTGCTCTAAATCATTTATTCCACGATTTCTAAGATCTTTAGAGAACATTGTAAAACAATGAGCAACATAGCTCCTATCATGAACTCTATCAACACTAATATAGAAGTGAACCTCCTTGATATAATGTGTTCATTTTCCACTAAACTTTCTATCTCATCCACCGCAAATTGTGCATGTCTATAAGTCACTTGCACAAATATTGCAACTTGTTCAGAATGAAAATATTTCCCTTGAAGCTCTGCTTGAGGTGAAAATGTATAGTTCTCAGAGAAATCTACAACTGAAAGAATACAACCAGGTGGAAAACAATTTTTTGAATCATAAAATTGTTTAGCTTGTCATCATGCACCATGATAATGTTGGATATGTGGATATATAAAAGGATAGAACTTGGTCATAAATTATGCTCTAACCCGAGTAGGATGGGACATGTGGAATCCCTTGTGAATCAAAAAGAACCCACCTTGCAAGGCTAAATACTCCTGGGTGACCGATAGAAAAATAGTACCATGAGGGAAAGGTGAAAAGAACCCCCAATGGGGATTGAAATAGAATATGAAACTGTAATGCTTTTAAGCAGTGGGAGGAGTTGACCTGCTTTGATTCCTTGTTTGACAGAAACAACAAAATAAAAAATGAATGCACTTGTCTAGAAGAAACAACGAACATGAAATGTAGAAAATTGTTTTGTTTGACAGAAATTGAATCAAGCAGTAGCTGACCACATGCCTATTGAAGAATGAGTCAGAAAATTATAAGTAGTTGTTGGAAATATATGATAGGCTAAGTTACTGAGAGGGGAGGGGTGAATCAATAACCAATAAAACTTAATATTTATTTACCAATCAATCCTTCATGTGTATTCTGATATAATTGCATGCATGAAAAACTAGAAACATTAAAACATTCATGACACTTTGACACACAATATGCTGACCTAGAAACCCTCCAAATAGAAAGTAAAATTTGGGTGTTGATGATACCCACAAGTTTTAGTACTTCAGTGTAAAGTTGGCCTGTTAAGGCTTAAAATGACCACTTCTAATGATCTGCCCTATTAGGAGAAATAAGGATTGTTAGGTCCACCTTGGAAAAGGATTTACAAACATACAATGAAGTATGCACTTGATAAAGAGATTTACAAACGATTGTTAAGTCTACCTTGTGAAAGGATTTAACTATTCCACCTATTAGGATGAACCAATGGTTGATCATTGATCTACAATGAGACTCCTTTGAGTGTAATGATCACCTTGTTGTGATAGATAAGTCTTTGTTTCTCCTAATACTGTTGTAGCCTTTTAATTCACACTTTTTCTCTTTAGTGTGTCTTCTTAATACTTTATATGTTCTTTGGATGTGATACAATACATTACATATATACCAATCCAATTTACAGTTCATCATAATTGACTACAATACAAGAACTCAAGTTCTAAAGAAAAATTCAATGAGGTTGAGATACTTGACATCCATTGTCAATGCTCAACATTGTCATGCACTTGGTAGATGTAGAAGCTCAGTCTATACTAATCACTTCCAAGTAGTCTAAACTTGATCTGCACTAGTGACTCAGTGAATACTGAGAAACTTAGTATATAAACTGAATCACTTGATTCACACTACATATCTCAATCAATGCTATCACTATGAGCTTAGTATAAACTAAATCACTTGGTTGATACTGTGTGGCTCAATCAACATTCGATTCACATCACTGTAATTTTGAACTTGGTAACCACTATAGAACTCAATTTGCACTTAGAAACTTAGTAAACACTTAGAAGCTCAATTTACACTGATAATCACCAACCTGGTAGAAGCTACTCGATGCAAACTCAATGATATTCCTTGAACTCAGTAGCAACTATAGAACTCAATAGAGTCTAGATTACTTGGTTAACATTGTTAACTATACAATAAGCTTAGTAGCTACTTACTAGCTGAATAAGTGTGTGTGTGTCACTAATAAAAAAACTTGACTATAATGTCAATAGTAGTGGCTTGATTAAGGGAACCCACCATAACCATAGCAAGAGCAGGTCTTCATAGGGCAATTGAATTGTCACTACTTATGGACCTGAACATAGGTGATCTCTCCAAATGTCATGAAATTTTCAAAATTTATTTCCCGCTTGTTAGTTTTTACTAATGATTATTCATTCACCAGAAAACTCTCATATTTTTCAAATGTTTCAAAGGGTATGATATCTCTGGACTAATCATACCACAATTCACTCTCCTTCAATACAATTTTTTTGTATTCAACTCTTGTCCTATTTTGGTATGTCTTATATTCATATCTCATCCATGAAATTGGTGTTGATTCATCAACATTCTCAAATTGTAGTAGAAATTTACATAAATCTCCACAATCTAGACATTGATTTATGATTCATTCTACTTTGAACTCATCTGAATCTTCTAATTTATCACATAATATAGACTTCACAAATTGTGGCATACTACTAGGCATGACCAAATTTGGATAAAGTACTGCCATAACGTTTTTATATGATTGCAAGTATAGACCAAATTCAACATGGTTTCGACAACAAGAAGTTTCACATATCTTATTTATGTGTACAAAGGAAGGAGATAGGCTCTCAAACATTCTTTGACATATTTTCACATTTTAGAATTCTTGCTTGAATGTTTGAAATAATTTACTTTGTGTTATATCTATAAAATGTTGTGGATATTCAATTTTTACCCCTGTCTCTTGATCTTTAATTTTTATAGTATCAAATCTATTAGAAGAAACACGAGATGATGTGGTCCAAAACTCAATAACCTATCTTTTTACATCTCCATAAATTATATCTTTTCGAGGAACTTTGCAAATATTCACCCAATTATTCTCAATGTTTTCATCTAGCATATTTCTCCTCCTAATGTATCTTTGAACAATTCTTCTAGATATATGTAGTAAATCAAAAATTGCATGTACTTATTTTTTGTGTCAACTTTGTACTAGATATAGTAGTCATCAATGCTCTACGTCCAATGCTCAAATCGCCTCCTTGAGTTGGATTGTCAATTTTGTTAGAAACAGTTTGCAAATTTTCAACTATTGTTTTATTAACATTATGCGCATGGTTTTTCCTATTATCAACACCCAACAAATCCAAAATAGGCGTCATATCTTTTCTCCTAAATAACTTGACAAATAATTGTGCCTTTCAAAATATACTTTTGTTTTTGAAATATTCATCCCACATTTTTTGGCAATTCTTTTTCATAGTATTCTCTTTTACCATTTGTGTAGATGGAATTTGACTAAAAAGTAGGTCCTCATCCAATTCCATCAAATTTCTTACACCTAATAATATGTTTCTATCATTAGAACTACCAATTTGTTCATCTTCTTGAATCTCACCCTCTTCATGAATCTCGTCCTCTTCATGAATCTCATCTTCTTCATTAACTTTAGTAGATTGGTTTTGATTATGTTTTGTATGAACTTTCATTTTGTCATCTCTTATTCTATCATATTTCCTCGATCTAGCCTTTTTATTACCCATTTAATACTTTGACCTACAAGAAAATATTTTAATTTAGATTCCACTAGAAGTGTAATTCAATACTTCAATATATAGTACATAAAAATAACTAGGTGAAAAAATACCTTATTGACGATCCTTTGTAATTGTCATTAAACTCCACGAAACAATTGATGAATACAACTTCAAAAAGTATTTATTTTTGAAAATTCTCCTTTGAATTTCACAATTTACTATACACGTATTATAAATTGAAATAAAAAATAAATTATTTTATATGAAATCACCAATGTAACTGCTAGCAAGTTTTTTGAGCTGACAGGGGTTACGACTGAAACTGTTATGGACGAAAGGGTTTCTACTATAATTGTCTATGTGTCATCCTAAGTGGCAGCCACACAAGAAAAAGATGCAATTTCTCCAAACTTTTCACTTTCAATACTAATTTGTCCATACAAAACAAAGTTTTTTCAAAAACTAAAAATACCCTTTTGTAGATCTCGGAGTCAAGATTATAGTCTTAGAAATTTTGTAGTATTTTGATTATTTATAATATGTTATATTTATAAAATATTACAATTAAGTCTTTTAAGATTCAAGAAGATGTATATTCAAGAAAAGAAAAAAATAGTTAGTCATGTTCAAAAAATAAAAGTTACTTTATGTGTACATCTAGAGGAGAGAGTCATCTTCAAGAATATGTAATTTATTTATTTTTAAATATGTAGATTTGATAGAAAACATTTGGCAGGAAAAAAAAACTGTCAATTTATGTTAAGTTCGACTTTGAACACTTGGACAAAATTGCAAAACTGTGTCACCATTTACAAAGGAAAAGGATATCAAAACTTAAACTATTCAACTTTAATGACAAAAAAGGGACATTTGTGTTTAGAATTTGAAGATGATGTAAACTAATGAAATGTCTAAAATTTGATGAAGTTTATACCTGTGATTTTTTTTTTTTTTTTAATTGAGTGAAAATTTTATCACTTTTTTAATTTTTAAAGTATATTTTCTAATTTTTTAAAAATGCTAAAAATATAGAGTTTCGTTCCCACCAAACAAAAATATGCAAATGATCACATTTTGGTCTAATTTTGAACTATGTTATAGTGGACATGTATACCTAGTGGAACAAAAAAAAAAAAGATTTTGGACTTATGTGTTTCAAGTTATAGATATTCAACATTATAAATATCTTTGAGTACTATGAGTACAATGATGAGATTGAAGATAACCTAGATTATCTTAAGAAATAAAAAGACGACATTGATAGAATCCTAAATAGTAGAATAAGCAAGAGTACAAGAGGAAAAGGCTACATTGATACCTACTTCAGTGGAAAGATAAACCAGTTGAAGATAACTCGTGCATTACACAAGATGAGTTGGATCTTAATGATTTGGGTCAGAACATGAGTAGTGCTTGATATGGACATATGTCCTTTATTAACCCGAGGTGTTTGATGTGGGAGCATCTTGGATCTTGGAGCAATCTTGCATCAACCAAAAATATTTCTTGTTTCTATACGAGTATGCTGTTCTTAAAGTAGTCATTGTTTCTTTCAATTTTGTTCTATATGCAATTAATGTCATGCAAAGGACCTATCTTGGATCCTCCTAAGTGTGCAAACCTTGTTTGTTGGTTTTTCTTGAGTTATTTTTTATTCTTTGTGGTTCCTTTTTCATGCAATGTTTTCAATGGCGTGGTTTCCTATGTTGACTTGGCATGCTGTGAAGTTAGAAGCTGATTCCCAAGACAAGTGTGAACCTCCCATTAAGTGTGAATTGCTTCATGTTTCTATTTGCTTAAGTTTTGGTTTACACCTCCAAGGTTGGACCTATAATGTAATTAAATGTTTGACTAGCCAACTTTTGTCTTAGCCATCTATATAAGAAGCCTTTTTAGCTGTGGAAACATAAAAGCCTGATGATAGAAGAATAGGAGAAGCTTAGAGAGAAGATAGAATGTGGACTTGGATTCTAATTTCATAATTTCATTGTATATGGTCATAACCCAAAAGGCTTCATAGTTGGGCATGTTTTCAAATCTTTAATAATTACATCAGTGTGGTTGCCAGTGATGTAGCCTCTGTTGGAATTACTTTAGAATAACTGGGAGTGGGGGGGGGGGGGGGGGGGGGTTGAATCAGTTATCCAAGGTCTAGATGTACAAATAAAACTTTTCACAACTTAGTGAACCCATAAAATATTCATACTCATGCATACATCCAAATGAATATGCAATCACTTAAAATGTGCAGCTTGCTATCAAATCAATTTGTAGAAATGTAAAGCATCAAACATAACAAATTCATCAAAACACATAACAAAATTATTTACCTGGAAATCCAATTTGGAAAAAACTACCAGTAACATGCTACTCCATTTTCACTCTTCTAAAGTGATGCCCTGTGAAAGGCCAACCCTATTAAAGTTACAATACACACTATTAAATATGACCCTATTAAAGGATTTCAATCACCCTGTTAGAAGTGAGTCTTGTTAGAGGAGTTTAGGCCATTCACTTGGAATGCCACACTGTTAAAGGATTTACAAATGGCTATTAAGTCAACCTTAATCGAAAGGATTTACCCTAGACTGATACAATTGTTAGAAAGTAATAGTAGAGCTTTGATCTAATACAACTTACAACTTCTCTTGTAGATTATAGATCTCTATTTAGTCCTCCATTCTACTTGGCCTTCATTCTTTGAAACTCTGGTAGCTTTTCTACCCTTCAAGAATTCATCTCCTTAAGCCTTCTTGCTTAACATGTGATTACAAAGTCTTCTCTTAGGTCAATTGATTAACCAAAACCCTTTGACCTCTTATCTCCCTTAGGTTCTCACACATAACAATCTTGCTTCATGACCAAACATTTCTATAAATAGGAAATTAAGATATTTTTTCACTCATTCTTCATCATCCAAATTAGGGTTAAGATGGGTTAGGTAAGATACAATGTATCTACCCCATATTCCATATCTATTCTAGAAACTTCCTCTAGAATCCACTTTGAATTTTCCTCAAAACAATTTACCTAGAATTTTGTGCCTCCAGCTCATCATTCTTATCTTTCACCTGGTTCAAAAAATCCAAGAAAAAAAATGTGTCAACTTAGATTCATCAAATTCACAATCTTTAAAATAATGCAGTAGCTTGGCATTATTAAACTTCTAATGCTCGGTACACACTATGTCACTCGACATCCTCTATGAAATCACTTGGCATCAACTAAAGTTTACTGGTGCTTTGCAACTACTAATCTTTACTCAACATAAACTATCTTGACTGAAATCCACTAGAATTTTGATTTACTTAGCTCCAACTGATTTTTTTCTTGGCTTTCACTAACTTTGCTCGACACCTATTGTCCACTTGTCAAGCTTGGCAGAAAAACTTTGTATCACATGTTCTTCTAAACTTTCTTAGTGTAGCCAACATTTGTAACCTTAAGTAGATAATCAATGCATCATGTTACTACTATCTTAACTGATCCTTGTACTTCATTACATAATCATAAATCAACCTTTCCTCTAGGTACTATTGTTACCTCTTATTGATCAAATCCTCTTCATCAATCAACTAAGTGATAGTACTTGAATCTTATAAGAAATTGTCTTACCAGAAAATAGCAGGTTTCACATCGGTGACAAAATAATGATCGAAACACATAACCTATTTCAACAATCTCCTTCTTAACAATTGATCTTTTGAGTCAGATTTCAACAGCCTCATGTACTTCATGTTTTTCCTTATTTGAATGTTACTTCTATGTGTAACTTTAAGTAGGAGATGTTTGTAGGTTTAAGTTGAGTTGATTATTCTTGGATCTCCCTTCTCATTGCATCATGTGAAGGTATGAAGGCCAACATAATATAAAAATATGGTATAAAGGACAAATCTTTGGATGCAAAATTTTGTAATGCTTTTGTGATGGTTATGTTAGTGTTATGTGATGCTAGTTTGATGTTGAGCGTATTAAGAGGTAGTAAATGCAAAGGTTGTATTGTGAGCTACAAAGGTCAATTCAAATATTGAAGATATTAGCTTTGGCAAGAGGTTTTTGTATCCAACTACCTTTTGTGTACTGAATATTATTATATATTGCATGTTTGGGTAGTGGGCTCATCTTGCATACATTGTATAATTGTAATAACAACTCCTAATAGGGTTGAGGCTTCTAATAAGGCCTAGTCATCTAACAAGGACTGAGATAATATACCAATGTAATAGACTCCTAACAAGGTCAATATCTTTCACAAGATACTTTTGATTAGTGGATCATTTTGTGGATATCATCCCCACTGGGGTTTTCCCTCAGCCAAGGTTTCCCTAGTTAAAATAATGGTGTTATGAGTTGCATTGTATTACTCTTATGTTTATTTTTCAGTTTATTCAAATATCCATGTTTTATGATTATAAAAGATATCCATAGTTGGGAAAAATTTGTGAAATATTGATTCACCCCCCTTCCCCCCAGTGTTTCCTATTTCTAACATTAACATGCCATGACTTCAACTAAGTCACCATACTCGTCTTAGATAGTACACTATTCTACTAGTGGTTGCACTTACTTGTAACATATTCATCTTCTACAACTGATTGTATATCAATGACAACACTCAAAGTCTTATTCAAAATACTTGTGATGTTAACCTTTAGTCATTGCCATTTTCTTGTTCACGTGCCAATGTGACTACATAAATCAAAAAAATCCCTTATCTGATTTGTCCATGTAAAAGAAGCATTTTTAGGAGGAATATCAAACAATGCATGATTATTTGTAAAGTCCACAAAATATGTCATAGTTTTAGGGGGCAGAAGAATACCTCCACGCTTCTCACTAGGAAATCGAATGGCCTTAAAATCCCTTGCTAAAAGGATTTTTTTTTTAGTTACCAAAAATATTATTGAGGATAAAGAATCCCATAGAGTTGCCTTGTCATTGCTTGAACATGAACCACAGACATTAAGCAAATAGAAGCTGAGATCAAAACTAGATAGTTTACTTGTTTCCAATTCAATTCACTTTTTACTACAAATATTGGCAGATTTTGGATTCCATAAAATGCAAAGACCTCCTAAAGCACCCAAAGAAGGTACATGTAAAGAGTTCCATCTCTACCATTTTGCAATTGGGCTAGTAAATGATTGTTGTGACAATTTAGTCTCTTGCAATAAAACCACATGTGCTCGGCTCACATCAAGTTGTTTCTTGATGTAAGCACATTTTCCAAAGGCATTAATGCCTATGACATTCTAGGATATAACCTTCATTGCTTTTGATGAGTGCAATTGGCACTCCTCATCCTCTTGTTAATTGGCATGTTACTATCTATATTAGTTTGGATTACATTATAGACTAGGGACCATTTGAATTGAAAATAAAATGATCATTGTGTTTTTATGTTATTTATTATGTTTCATTATTATTAATCATCATTACTAGACAATTGCATTAGCTATAGCACAATCTCCAAAACAAGCCTATGTATTCATTCTTTCAACTACATATCTCCTTGGTGAACAAACTTAGGTCATACCACTACACACCGTACCTTTTACGTTTTCATGTGTTCAATGATGATCTTTCAACATCATATTAATTTTCTATTAGCTTTCTTGTATTATTGTAGAGCCATAATCTGGGTCCATATTTAACTTTATCTTTATCTTTACATGTTATTGAAATTAAAAGCAACCAAAACAAACGAACTAATCCATGAAGAACAAACCATTATTTATCTTCACATCTTAACAATTAGATTCATTATTTGTATCTTGAATATTATTTTTTTAGAATTTTTTCACTAACAAAGTATTGCCCAAACTTTTATTAACTTGAATTTTAAAAAATTATGTCAAATTCAAAGCCTTATTTTAGAAAGCATGTGATGTGTGTACACATGTTAATGACCTGAAGCCCATTTGTGAACTCTATCATAGATGTTTTCATACATTCCTAATTTTCCTTTAAGCTCACTCGAACAAAGATTATTTGTTTTTAATGACAAATAACCAAAACTAATATTCCAAATTATTTTTATATTTTTACATATTATTTTTAATTATTTCACATTAAACATGTTCTTTTTGGGCAAGAAAATATTTTAAAGTTCCTCGAGATATCGTCTTCCAATCAAAGTGCTCAAAAATCTTAAAACTTTAACATCTAGAAGTTAGAAATGCTCAAAAATTGAGCACACAGCCAAAAGGGTTCAAAATGCTAAAATATTGAACAACCAAAATCGAACTTATAATTTTGAATGTTCAAAAATTGAACACTTAAACAAAAGGATTGAAAATGTACGTAATTAATAATGCTCAAAACTCAAAGATCAAGTTTAATGGTAGATATGCATCTAAATTGTGAAGTGCAAACATGAAATGTAGATGTTTGTTGAAATGCTTGAAAGAAATGTGGGAGTCTAGAAAAAAATTATGCATAATTCATATGATTGCATTGAAGGGAACTCAATCTTATGGGTTGAAATGACTAAAAAATATTCATTGAATGTATTAATGAAAAGGGCTTGGAAATTTTTTGAGAGAATGCATTCATTAAGAAAAAATACAAATTCCACAATCTTTGCTATTGTCCTTCCCACCTACATTCAAGATGGAAGGCTTGGAACAATGCAACAATATTCATCATAACATATGCTATTGTCTATTTCATGTAATGCTATGATTTTAGGATTCTCCAATTGATATGCATATAAAATACAAATGGATTATTTCATCTCATGATATGCAATGATCGTAGGAGCAGCACATGATAAAATTGTTAAAATGGCTTTTAAAACTGTCAAGAAAATGTCTTTTGTAGGTGTAAATTCAATCCCCACTACTTGTACTATATATCCCTTTTGTTAAGTGTGTGAAGTCCACAAAAGATAAGGAATCATTACTCTCCTTGCCTCTTTCGTTTACCTGATGTCTCTTCATATTTCAAAAATAAAATGCATTTGTATAAGAGATGAAAAAATTCTATGCGTCTGTTGTAACAGTTAATAAACAATATTACCCTATTTTTCTTGTTGATATAGCCATACAAAGATGAACCACCTAATATCTTCTGTGTATTCCATTATTTATTAATACTTTTTTATGTTTGTTGTTGCATTTGAAATGCTCCACACCTTTGACAGGTAAAGCTATTTGAAAATATTAGCTATGTTACATTTCTATTTTTGTAGCCGTACAATGGTGAACCACATAATTTCTTCTGTATGTGTATTCCATTATTTCTTAATTGTTGTATTGGAATTGGAATTGCTTAACACCTTTGCAATGTAAAACTATGTGAAAGAATCAGCTATGTTACATTTGGGATAAGCAAAAGCAACAGGAATGTTGAAAATGTATATCATCAGAAAAAGGGATGAAATTAGACACTAGTACTATTTTCTACAAAACTATGTATTTAGGCTTTCCTGTAAAATTGATAATTGTCCCTCCCTAACTAGTAAATCCTCTTGAAGTTTCTTTGCTCTCATTTTAAGCGCTTCCATTTCATCAATTAGTTTCATGTTTTGGTTAGAAAGTTGTTCTGCATCTTGTTGAAAGCCATCCCTTTCTTCTGAAACTTTGGGCATTTCAAATCTTAACAATTTTAGTTCTTCAAGCCATTTTTGTAAGTTAGCTTGTAAACATCTATTTGTATTCTCCTTCCCTCCAAGCTGTAGATATATGCAAAGCCAAATTTAGAAGCCACAACAAAAATAATATAATAAAGTTATAGATAAAATATGATTTGAAAGAAAATGTTAATGAAAATATTACAAAATCAACTCTGTTATAATGTGAAAACAAATATTAATGCAAAAGTCATGAAATCAAATCTGGAAATGTTAATTTAAGGGTCAGCCCCTAGTTTTGGCTACTTTTAATTCAAAAACATCACTAATGAAATCAAATTCAAAAGTAACAACATTAATAATAGTCCATAGAATTAATTTTTTAAAACCTATGAATCAGAATGTAATTCCTTTTAGGATTTGACTGTGTATGATTATTTGCTCCAAGTTTTACAACCATACTAGTGATCATCAACAGAAAGAATAGGGTAGGGGTCTTATTGGAGAGGCTTGGGCTCTATTTTTATGAAGCAGGTACTCTGTGGTAATTTTTTGGAGGGGGCTGAAGGTTTAATTAGAATTATTTCTTACAAAATAGGAGCTTGGACTTTTTAGCTCTTTCAATTTGAAAGGTGAAATTTGGGTGGGATTGTTTTTAAACCAATTTCTTTTTGCCACATGTCAACAATCTATCAATTATTTTAATAATTTAGTTATTATAGTCATAAAATAATGATATCATAAATTTAAATTCTTCAAATAATATACTGTTAACCAAAAATACACCAAGAATGGATGTACCAAAGTAGAGCAAACTGTTAACCAACATACACCAACATACACCAAGAACGGATGTACCAAAGTAGAGCAACCATGTGACTGTTGCTAGAAAGGATTGGTAGAAGTGGAATAAAGGGAAGAGTGTACAATTTGATAACTTGGAGGATATGTATGTGAACAGCCAATTTGGAATGTATGTGTTGAATTCCACAAGATGTTCTTCAAACCTCTAAGAACATCTTGTCACACCTGGGGTGAGTAAAGTAGGAGCATCCTAAGGAAGTTTGAAGTCTTGCATGATGGGATTTTTTTGACCTTGGAGTTTGACGACATGATCGTAGGAGAGGAGATGCTATATCATTATTGGGTAGTTCCTTGATGCAGTATTGATCGAGGAGCTCAATCATTGAAGAAGATTGATTGCTAAAGTTTCTCTATTAACTGAGGGAGATTAGAAAATATTTTCTTCTCATCTTATTCTACATTTTTTGGCTTGTGTTACATGCTTAGAATGTATTATTTCTCGATGATGGTTGGATTTTTCCTAATTCTTGGTAGTCTAGCACATCGTATAGAGTTCTTGCAAATTGGATTGGCCGACTTGTTGCATTTAATATGTACAGTGTGTGATCATGATGTGGATCAAGCATGAGGATGTGTGTGGACCTATTTGGATCTTGTTTATTTGTCCTTTGTGTATTTAATGATTGATGTAAGCCAACTTCTAGAATTTTATGTTTAGTTTGGTTCTAGAGTGTTCTATTTACAACAAACCAACTTGTGGTCATGCAAGTATTTAAGGAGGGTGTGGGTAGAGCTGTAGGCATTTAATCAATGGTGTAGGAGAAGAGATTCATGTTTTGGATTTGAAGTTGCAAATTTTTTAGTAGAGCTAGTAGTTGGGTCTTGTGAAATGAGGAGATTTCTTATTAGCTTGTGAGCACAAGCTTAGATCTTGTTGGAGATTTCTACCAAAATGTTGTTGTGTTATAGATTTAGGCTAGCTAGGGTTTAGCATTAGATCTGGAGGGATCTTGCAGAACTATTACTTTCTTTGCATTCAGTAATAACTGCGAAGGCCTTACAGCCCAACACATTACATGTAATTAGTTATTTTATGAATAAATAATTGAGATTGGTATGAAATCTTGTGTTGTGTTTCTAATGTATGGCTATTTTATGGGGGTTAGGACATCTCCTTTGTGGATTCTCCTACCTTGCGCTACATCAAAATGAAAGCCCTACGCCCTTTATGGAGAGATTCTTTCTTAAATGTGTGCTATATATGGTGACACAATTTTGAAGAGATTGGTGGAGAGTGTATAGAGTAGATAATGTGGCTATTATATTCTATTTCTAATAATGTGTCTAAATTAGAAAACATGGTTGAAGGCTAGAATAGTATATTAGACTAGATGCATGACTAACAGACTATAAGGTTGGCACTATGAAAGATGAAAAACAAGAGTTATAAGTAGTTGTTGACAAATTTGTCTGGAGCCAAACTTGATAAGATTAATGAATGGATCTAAAGATAGACACCAAGAGAAAGAAGATGGTTGAGATGTTTTCAGAAATCCAAAATGTTGGAGAGAGGGAAATCAATAAAATTGTTGAGGTCAATAGATTTCTTAGCAGAGAAAGTCTAGAGATTTTCGGTGATAACTCTAGAAGAGACTTATTTCTAGTCACAACGATGGTGCAACAATTTTGTGCCTTAATGGAGATTGTATTTACTAAGAATGACTTAAGAAAAGTATTTAAGGTTGAGGAAGCACTAAAGAAAATGGATAACTTTGATGTCATGGAAATTTTTGAAAGGTTCAAATCAACATACCTAAGAAACATTTTGAAGTAATATGTAACAAAACCCAAATCTTCATTTCTTTGAAGTTTGACTTAGAAGTGTTTTTGCAATTTTGGCCTAGTCAACTCTGTAGGTGCACAACTTTGAAGTCAATCCATAGGCCCAAAAATTGTCACTTTGCAACTTAGTAAATGTGCATCTTTTTTGAATCATGTGCCAACATCCAACGATTCTAAACTTTGTCATGAATTTGCATGATTCCACTATTAGATCCAAAATTAGAGACTTTATTAGTGTGATTTCATGTTTTTTGAGTTTGATGGGAATTAATCACATGATGCCACCAAAGTGAAGGAAGATTATATTTTAAGAGGCTTTTGCAGAGAAATTTTTAAGTCCACTTTATTATAATACCTTCTTCTTCTTCTCTTCTTCTTAGTTTAGAGGTTTCACAACCTGTAAAGGTCCATGCACATTATATTAATGAAAAATAAAAGTGTTGACCTACTTAACATCATATTAGGACTTAGTTTTCCATATAATAAGGTAGAAATATATATTTTTACACACTTTTTTCATTGGAAAAACCCTACCTCTAAAAAAATTATTTTGAATAGGGTTTCCTATATAAACCATATAGTAACATACATTATGGGCTGATATTTTATGAAATAAAGTGTATTCAATTTAGTTCTCTTATTCTCTATCTATTTAATACTTATTGAATATCCATCTTCATGAATTTGTTGTGTGAATTATGATAGAGCTTTTTTTACTATTGTATTAAATATTTGTACAATCATTAGAAGTATTGGAGTTTGTCACAAATAGTTGCATAACACCTCTATTTTGACAAATCAAAAAGAAGAATTTATATGACATGTCTGTAGCATTTTTTCTTATGTGTCTTCACATCGGTGTTGAAAATAGATAAATACAAGTATGATAAATGTGTTTTAATAATTTTTTTGTCACTAATGTCAAACCTACTACTTGTTGGTAAGACAATTGCTTATATGATTTAAGTACTATCATTTGTTTGATTGATGAAGAGGATTTGATAAAATGAGGTAACAGTAGCACCTAGAGGAAATGTTGAGTTGTGATATGGAAAAGGAGTACAAGAATAAGTTAAGACAATGATATTATAGTGGCTAAATAATCTACTTATGGTTGCAAAGGTTGGATACACTGATTAAGTTTAGAAGAATAAGTTAAACAAAGTTTTCCTGCCAAGCTTGACTATTTGCACAGTAGGTGCTGAGCAAAGCTAGTGCAAGCTGAGTAGAACATTAATTGGAGCTGACCAAAGTCCATTTTACTATAAGCCAAGTAAAGTTTAGTTGATGTTGAGCACTAGTAAACTTTAGTTTGTGTTGAGTGATTTGATAGTGGATGTCGTGGAATGTAGTATTTGTCGAGCTTCAGAAGAAAATTAATGGTGAGTGTCAACATTATGAGAAAGATCAAGAATTTCATGAATCTGAGCTAACAAGTTTGATTTCTTGGATTGTGTGAACCGTGTGGAAGATAAGGTTGATGAGTTGGTGGCATAGAATTCATGGTGAACCATTTTGAGGCAAATTCAAAGGGTATTGAAGGAATACTTTATAGAAGGAAATGAAATGAAATAAAGGGGTAGATTCATTGAATCCTACATAATATAACCTAACCCTAAAATGGAAGTTGGAGGATGAATGGTAAAATAAATTAATTATCTATTTATAGAGATGGCTGGTCAAAAGCAAGTGTTGTCATGTGTGAGAACCTAATGAAGACAAGGAGTCTATGGAATTGCTTCATTCAATGAACTAAGAGAAGAGACTACATTGGAAAGAAAAACAAGAAGGCTTAAGGGTATGGATGCTTGAAGGGTAAGAAAGCTATTAGAGCTGAAGTGTGTGAAAGCCAAGTAGAATGGAGGACCAAAACATAGATTTGTAATCTGCAAGTGTGTTGTAAGTTGTTACCAGATCAAGCCTTGTTGTTACTTTCCAATCATTGTATCAATCTATAGTAAACAGTTTGGATTAAGGTTGACCTAACAATCATTTTTAAATCCTTTAACTAGGTGACATTCCAAGTGAATGATCTAAACTCCTCTAACAAGGCTCACTCCTAATAAGGTGATTGAAATCCTTTAACTAGGTCACATTTAATATTGTGTATTGTAACATTTAACAGGGTTGGCCTTTCATAGGGCGTCACTTCAAAAGAGTGAGAATGAATAGCATGTTACTGGTGTTTTTTCCCAAGTTAGGTTTCCACATTAAATCATTTTGTCAAATGTGTCATTGAATCTATTATGTTTCATGTTTACATTTCTGTAAATTGATTTGATAGTAACCTACAAGTTTAAGTTATTGCATAATATAATATAATAGTAACCTAAACGTTTTTATGGATATGGGTTCACTAAGTTTTGAAAAAATTTAATTGTACATCTGGACCTTGGATAACTAATTCAACCCCCCCCCCGCCCCTCGCATCCATCCCCCCCCCCCAATTATGCTAAAGGAATTCCAACAATTGGTATTAGAGCCATTTGCTTAAGAGGGCTAGTTTGAAGGTACTAGAACCAACAAGATCAATATGTCAAAAAGAGAGGTACCCAAGCCCAATAGAGATACCTTTCTTCATGGAAAATTATGATGAAGCTACACCTAGTAGGACTTATAGATCATGCACAATCTACCACTGTTGTTGAGTATGTTGATCCTACTAGAGCCCTAACTATTGAAGATTTGAAAAAGAAGAAAGAACACAACCAAACAATGTTGGAGTTTTTCTCTACCCTAAGTTATGTCAAGTTTGATGATATCAAGGATTGTGATAGTGCAAAGAAAATGTGAGATCCTCTACACACCCTCTATAGAGGTGACAAGAATATTCTAACAGCCAAACTTGAAAGTCTTAGAGATAACTTCGATGATATGAGAATGAAAGAAAGTGAGAATGTTATTCAATATTTTTCTAGGATAAAATATGTTGTTAATGTAATAAGAGAAGCTACTGGTAAAATAGATGATGATACTGTACTAAGAAAAGTTTTGAGAACATTGTTACCCATCTATGCTATTAGATTTTTTACAATACAAGAACTAAGATGTATGCCTGGGAATGATGTCACTCTTAAAGGTCTAGTAGGTACTATCATTTATTTTGAGCTATCTAATTTTGATAATTATAAACTGGAAAATATTGAATCTTCTTTCAAAGCTAAGTTTCATTGAAGGAACCCAATAAGAAGAAGAAGAAAAAGTTAAAATATGTGTCTAGTGACAGTGATACAAATGAGGAAGATGTAGATCAACTTGAAGCACTAATAGCAAGGAATTTTTGCAAAGATAAAAGAAAGTTAAAAGGTAATTTACCCATCATGTGTTTCAATTGCAATGAGGTTGGTCATATTGTTGCTAGATGTCTAGAGAAGAAGAACTGCAAAGGTGATGACAAGTACAAAAGTAGAAGAGATGAAGACAACAAAGATTATGAAGATAAAGGCAAGAAGTCTTGCTACATTGTTGAAGAGGAAAAAAAAGGTGAATCTGATGATCATGATGATGAAGTGGTGTATGTTGCAATGAAGGATAAATTTGATGAGGATAAGGCAACTGCACTAGTGTCTTGTGTGAACAAGAATGACAAATGGATAATTGACAGTGGGTGTTCACATCACATGAATGGAGATAAAAGTAAGTTCATTACCTTGAATTGTTATGATGGAAATAGTGTAAGGTTTGGTAATGAAGCACCATGTCTGATAAAAGGAAAAGGTTCTATCAAACTCACATAAAAGATTTCATGTGACAATGCTTATTATGTGGAAGGACTTAACTATAATTTTTTGAGTATGTCACAACTGAATAATTCAAGATGTAAGGTTGAGTTTAAGAACAAATATTTTAAGATATATGATACTAATCAAAAACTAATTGGAAAATGTGATCAAACTAGAGGTAATGTATTCTACCTTGATAAAGAGGATGCTACTTGTCTAATTCTAGAATTTGATGATGTATGGCTATGTCACAAGAGGTTATGTCATGTTAATTTTGATAACTTGGTTAGTATCAATAACATGAGAAGAGTTAGAGGTTTGCTTAAGTTGAAGAAAATTGTTAATATAATTTGCAAATAATGCCAATTAGGAAAAATGACAAAGTCAAGTTTTAAGAGTAAGACTCATACCTCTAAAGGAATACATGAGATTGTTCAGACTGACTTGTGTAGACCAAATGAAGTGCAAAGCTACAAAGGAGATAAGTACATTATGTTATTTTTTGATGATTATTCTAGAATGATGATAGTTATGTTTCTAAAATAGAAATTTCATGTTTTAAAAATGCTTAAGTGGTACTTAGCAAGAGTTAAGAAAGAAGTAGGTAAAAGTTTGAAATGTTTGAGATCTAACAGAGGAAGATAATTTACATCTAATGAGTTTGAGATGTTTTGTAATGATAAAGGAATCAAAAAATGGACATCTGCTCCCAAAACCCTCCTAAAAATGGAATTGTTGAAAGGAGAAACAAGTTCGTAATGGACTATGCTAGGACACTAGTGATGGAGAAGAATGTTGCTTTGAAATACTGGAGAAGTTGTAAGTATAGTTGTCTATACCTTGAACCATGTGCAAGTCAAGAAAGGTACTCATTCAACACCTTCTGAACTGTGGTATGGATACTCACCCAATGAAAAATATTTAAAGGTATTTGGAAGAAAATGTTATATTCCCAAAGATTTTAGGAATGGTAAAAGGTGAAGAAGGTATATTCCTTGATTATTTCACAAGAAGTAAAGCTTATAAGTGTTTAAATACTAACACTAACAAAGTTGTGGAAGGTACAAATGTGAAATTTGATGAATATACAAAAGTATATGAGGCTGAACCTATAAAGGAACTAGAAGAATAAAAATCATTTGTATAGTTTTATGAAGGTATGCCTACTGAAGAAGATGTTGTAAATCAAGTTGCAAACCAACAAAAAGTTTTACTGACTGTCAAGTCACATACTATGAATGTCAAGTTGCATTCAAGAACCAAGCTATATTCAAGTGTCGAGTTACAAAATGAAGTTGAGACACATTATGATTCTGAGATGTACATGAAAGAGATGTTAAACTACCTAATAGAGATGCACATGGTGATTCAGAAGTTAAAAGACCAAATCAAGAAAATAGAAGAGAACCAAGATTGTCTAAGTATGTCGAGAGACATCACCCCTGCACAAATCATTGGAGATAAAGATTTTAGACCAATGACAATGAACAAGTTGAGAAATGATACATATTTTTTGAGCACGCAAGAACCCAAAATAGTGAAAGATACCTTAGAATATGTGAACTAGAGAAAAGCCATGGAATAAGAGATTGGACAAATTGAGAAAAATACAACATAAACTCTAGTTCCTAGACCAAAAGAAAAAAATGTGATTGGTACCAAGTGGGTATACAGAAACAAGTTAGATAAAAATGGTGAAGTCAAAAGGAATAAGACAAGATTAGTTTGTAAAGGATATGCACAGGAAGAAGGGATTCTCTACTAATCCTAGGGAGAATCATTTGATGTATGTTAAGATCATAATGAGATATCTAAAAGGAACAGAGGACTATGGTCTGTACTACAATAAAAATGAGAAATTTGAATTGAGAGCCTATATTGATGCTGATTGGGTTGGAAATATTAATGATAAAAAGAGCACTAGTGGAGGAGCATTTTTCTTAGGCAAAAGGCTGGTTACATGGACTAGAAAGAAGAAAAACTAAATTTCTCAATCTACTATTGAAACTAAATATGTTGTTGCTGAAGTAAATTGTACAAACATTGTATGGATCAAACAACTACTAAAAGGTATGAAGGAAGAAATTAGAGAACCTATGATACTTTATTGAGATAATACAAGTGCTATAAATATATCAAATAGTCTTGTGATGCATACAAAGACTAAGTAGATTGCAATTAAGTATCATTAGAGAATTAGTTCAAGATAAAGAGGTGAAGATGGAATATGTTAACACCAAAAAGAAAATTTATGATATATTTACAAAAGCACTACCTAAGGATGCTTCTGAGTATCTAAGAGATGAAATAGGAGTGATACCCCTATCAAAGGCTATCTAACAATCATGAGGAGTGGCCTGCATCAAACAAGCTTGATTGACATATGTTACACATTGATGCAGTGGATCTTACTTTAGGAGCGACCTAAAGTAATCAAAGACCTGGAACTACAAATCAATCACAATCAAGGTGATAGAGGGAGAAAATGAAAATATTCATCTTTGCATATGAATATGGTATGTCTTTGGCATTGTTGTCAAAGAGGGAGAAAGTGTATTGAGTTTCATGAAAGTTGAGGGAGATGAAGGAGAAATCTTTATTTTCCTAATCCTAACTGCTGAGGGAGAAAGTGTACCTTCTCAATAAATCTACCTAGTAAGAGGGAGATAATTTCGTGGGAGATACAAGAAGTGATCAAGAGGAAGTCATAAGGATGAGTTGATTGTATGTTGATCATAACAAAATTTTGTAACCTATTCAAAGAATGAAAGTTGTTGTTAAAGGGAGAGATTTCAATACAAGGAAATATTTTCTTTTTTTGGTATTTTGTTGATTATACTGATTAAGTTTGGTCAGTTTGTTTTGTCATCAATGCCAAAGAGGGAGATTGTTGAAAATAGATTAATACAAGTATGATAAATGTGTTTTAATAATTTTTTTGTCACTAATGTCAAACCTGCTACTTGTTGGTAAGACAATTGCTTATATGATTTAAGTAATAACATTTGTTTGATTAATGAAGATGATTTGATCAAATGAGGTAACAATAGCACATAGAGGAAAGGTTGAGTTATGATATGGAAAAGGAGTACATAGGAGTATTTAATATTTTATAATGTTTAATTATGGGTTATTTAACTCAAAATGCTAAGATCATAGGAATCAAAAGCAAATTGGAGAGGTCTTAGGTAGGTGACCCATTAGTGAAATAGAAAGGTGTCGTAGATATAAAATGAATGTTGAAAGTAATTAAATAGTGAATCAATTTGTTAAATTAAAGTATGAATCAAAATGAGATTGAGCATTTATGTTCTGGATCACCATGAAACCCTAATTTTTTCTCAAAGATGATGTCACACTTTAACTAGAGTTTTATCGAACTAAATTATGTAACCTAAATTAGGTGTACCTGAAGCAACCTAAATTTGCATCATGATGAATTAAAAATAAAACTTACTTCTATCTAATTTAAACTTTCCATAACTTATACAAATTTGTGTGTCACATTTAATATTGTTTATTGTAACATTTAACAGGGTTGGCCTTTCATAGGGCATCACTTCAGAAGAGTGAGAATGAATAGCATGTTATTGGTTTTTTTTCCCAAGTTAGGTTTCCACATTAAATCATTTTGTCAAATGTGTCATTGAATCTATTATATTTCATGTTTGCATTTCTATAAATTGATTTGATAGTAACCTACAAGTTTAAGTTATTGCATAATATAATAGATGCATGCATGATGAAAATGTTTTTATGGATATGGGTTCACTAAGTTCTGAAAAAATTTAATTGTACATCTGGACCTTGGATAACTAATTCAAACCCACCCCCCCCCCCCACCCCCCCCCAATTATGCTAAAGGAATTCCAACAATTGGTATCAGAGCCATTTGGTTAAGAGGGCTAGTTTGAAGGTACTAGAACCAACAAGATCAATATGTCAAAAAGAGAGGTGCCCAAGCCCAATAGAGATACCTTTCTTCATGGAAAATTATAATGAAGCTACACCTAGGAAGACTTAGAGATCATGCACAATCTACCATTGTTGTTGAGTATGTTGATCCTACTAGAGTCCTAACTATTGAAGATTTGAAAAAGAAGAAAGAACAAAACCAAACAATGTTGGAGATTGTCTCTACCCTAAGTTATGTCAAGTTTGATGATATCAAGGATTGTGATAGTGCAAAGAAAATGTGAGATGCTCTACACACCATCTATGGAGGTGACAAGAATATTCCAAGAGCCAAACTTGAAAGTCTTAGAGGTAACTCCGATGATATGAGAATGAAAGAAAGTTAGAATGTTGTTCAATATTTTTCTAGGATAAAATATGTTGTTAATGTAATAAGAGAAGCTACTGGTAAAATAGATGATGATACTATACTAAGAAAAGTTTTGAGAACATTGTTGCCCATCTATGCTATTAGATTTTTTGCAATACAAGAACTAAGATGTATGCCTGGGAATGATGTCACTCTTAAAGCTCTAGTAGGTACTATCATTTATTTTGAGCTATCTAATTTTGATAATTACAAACTGGAAAATGTTAAATCTGCTTTCAAAGCTAAGATGTCATTGAAGGAACCTAATAAGAAGAAGAAAAAAAAGTTTAAATATGTGTCTAGTAACAGTGATACAAATGAGGAAGATGTAGATCAACTTGAAGCACTAATAGCAAGGAATTTTCAAAAAGATAAAGGCAAGTTAAAAGGTAATTTACCCATCATGTGTTTCAATTGCAATGAGGTTGGTCATATTGTTGCTAGATGTCTAGAGAAGAAGAACTGCAAAGGTGATGACAAGTACAAAAGTAGAAGAGATGAAGACATCAAAGATTACAAAGATAAAGGCAAGAAGTCTTGCTACATTGTTGAAGAGGAAACAAAAGGTGAATATGATGATCATGATGATGAAGTGGTGTATGTTGCAATGAAGGATAAATCCGATGAGGATAAGGCAACTGCACTAGTGTCTTGTGTGAACAAGAATGACAAATGGATAATTGACAGTGGGTGTTCACATCACATGAATGGAGATAAAAGTAAGTTCATTACCTTGACTTGTTATGATGGAAATAGTGTAAGGTTTGGTAATGAAGCACCATGTCTGATAAAAGGAAAAGGTTCTATCAAACTCACATAAAAGATTTCATGTGACAATGCTTATTATGTGGAAGGACTTAACTATAATTTGTTGAGTATGTCACAACTGAATAATTCAAGATGTAAGGTTGAGTTTAAGAACAAAATTTCTAAGATATATGATACTAATCGAAAACTAATTGGAAAATGTGATCAAACTAGAGGTAATGTATTCTACCTTGATATAGAGGATGCTACTTGTCTAATTCTAGAATTTGATGATGTGTGGCTATGTCACAAGAGGTTATGTCATGTTAATTTTGATAACTTGGTTAGTATCAATAACATGAGAAGAGTTAGAGGTTTTCCTAAGTTGAAGAAACTTGACAATATAATTTGCAAATAATGTCAATTAGGCAAAATGACAAAGTCAAGTTTTAAGAGTAAGACTCATACCTCTAAAGGAATACTTGAGATTGTTCAGACTGACTTGTGTAGACCAAATGAAGTGCAAAGCTACAAAGGAGATAAGTACATTATGTTATTTTTTGATGATTATTCTAGAATGATGATAGTTATGTTTCTAAAATAGAAATTTGATGTTTTTAAAATGTTTAAGTGGTACTTAGCAAGAGTTAAGAAAGAAGTAGGTAAAAGTTTGAAATGTTTGGTATCTAACAGAGGAAGATAATTTACATCTAATGAGTTTGAGATGTTTTGTAATGATAAAGGAATCAAAAAATGGACATCTTCTCCCAAAACCCTCCAAAAAATGGAATTGTTGAAAGGAGAAACAAGTTTGTAATGGACTATGCTAGGACACTAGTGATGGAGAAGAATGTTGCTTTGAAATACTGGAGAAGTTGTAAGTAAATTTGTCTATACCTTGAACCATGTGCAAGTCAAGAAAGGTACTCATTCAACACCTTCTGAACTGTGGTATGGATACTCACCCAATGAAAAATATTTAAAGGTATTTGGAAGAAAATGTTATATTCCCAAAGATTTTAGGAATGGTAAAAAGTGAAGAAGGTATATTCCTTGATTATTTCACAAGAAGTAAAGCTTATAAGTGTTTAAATACTAACACTAACAAAGTTGTGGAAGGTACAAATGTGAAATTTGATGAATATACAAAAGTATATGAGGCTGAACCTATAAAGGAACTAGAAGAATAAAAATCATTTGTATAGGTTTATGAAGGTATGCCTACATAAGAAGATGTTGTAAATCAAGTTGCAAACCAACAACAAGTTTTATTGACTGTCAAGTCACATACTATGAATGTCAAGTTGCATTCAAGAACCAAGCTATATTCAAGTGTCGAGTTATAGAATGAAGTTGAGACACATTATGATTCTGAGATGTACATGAAAGAGATGTTAAACTTCCTAACAGAGATGCACATGGTGATTCAGAAGTTAAAAGACCAAATGAAGAAAATAGAAGAGAACCAAGATTGTCTAAGTATGTCAAGAGACATCACCCTGCTGCACAAATCATTGGAGATAAAGATTTTAGACCAATGAAAATGAACAAGTTGAGAAATGATACATATTTTTTGAGCACGCAAGAACCCAAAATAGTGAAAGATACCTTAGAATATGTGAACTAGAGAAAAGCCATGGAATAAGAGATTGGACAAATTGAGAAAAATACAACATAAACTCTAGTTCCTAGACCAAAAGAAAAAAATGTGATTGGTACCAAGTGGGTATACAGAAACAAGTTAGATAAAAATGGTGAAGTCACAAGGAATAAGACAAGATTAGTTTGTAAAGGATATGCACAGGAAGAAGGGATTTACTATCGAGAAACATCTTCCCCTATTACAACATTGGAAGGAGTAAGAACTCTTCTTTCTTACTCAGCATATAAAGGCTTCAAAGTATATCAAATGGATGTTAAGTTTGCACTTATAAATGGTATATTGGAGGAAGAGGTTTATATTGAACAACCAGAAAGATTTGTTGATGCTAACAAAAAAAGCATGGTATGTATACTACACAAAGTTTTATATGGTTTGAAGCAAGCACCAAGAGCATGGTATGAGAGGCTACATAATTATCTTGTGAAGATTGGATTTGAGAGGATCAGTGATAAAAACAATCTATACTTGAAGATAGAGAAAGCCAAAGGTATTTTGTTATCTAAAATTTTTGTTGATGATATCATATTTGGAGGTCAAGATACTTTATTTAAGGCTTTTGCAAATGAAATGAAGCAAGAATTTGAGATGTCTATGTTTGGAGAGATCAAGTTCTTTGTGGGTTTGTAGGTACATTAGATGAAATATGGTATATACATAACTTAGTCAAGGTATGTTAAGGAGATACTGAAAACTTTTGGATTGGAGGATTTCAAGTGAGTAAGTACACCTATGGTGATAGGACATAAATTGTCAAAGAATGATGATTTAGTTGAGGCGAATCAAACATTATGTAGGTCTATGATTGGAAAAATTAAATATGCAGTACACAGTAGACTTGAAATTGCATTATCTGTAGGGATAGTTGCAAGATTTTCTACTAATCCTAGGGAGAATCATTTGATGTATGTTAAGATCATAATGAGATATCTAAAAGGAACAGAGGACTATGGTCTATACTACAAGAAAAATGAGAAATTTGAATTGAGAGCCTATACTGATGCTGATTGGGTTGGAAATATTAATGATCAAAAGAGCACTAGTGGAGGAGCATTTTTCTTAGGCAAAAGGCTGGTTACATGGACTAGAAAGAAGCAAAACTAAATTTCTCAATCTACTATTGAAACTAAATATGTTGTTGCAGAAGTAAATTGTACAAACATTGTATGGATCAACCAGCTACTCAAAGGTATGAAGGAAGAAATTAGAGAACCTATGATACTTTATTGTGATAATACAAGTGCTATAAATATATCAAATAATCTTGTGATGCATACAAAGACTAAGTAGATTGCAATTAAGTATCATTAGAGAATTAGTTCAAGATAAAGAGATGAAGATGGAATATGTTAACACCAAAAAGAAAATTTATGATATATTTACAAAAGCACTACCTAAGGATGCTTATGAGTATCTAAGAGGTGAAATAGGGGTGATACCCCTATCAAAGGCTATCTAAGAATCATGAGGAGTGGCCTGCATCAAACAAGCTTGATTGACATATGTTACACATTGATGCAGTGGATCTTACTTTAGGAGCGACCTAAAGTAATCAAAGACCTGGAACTACAAATCAATCACAATCAAGGTGATAGAGGGAGAAAATGAAAATATTCATCTTTGCATATGAATATGGTATTTCTTTGGCATTGTTGTCAAAGAGGGAGAAAGTGTATTGAGTTTCATGAAAATTGAGGGAGATGAAGGAGAAATCTTGATTTGCCTAATCCTAACTGCTGAGGGAGAAAGTGTACCTTCTCATTACATCTACCTAGTAAGAGGGAGATAATTTTGTGGGAGATACAAGAAGTGATCAAGAGGGAGTCATAAGGATGAGTTGATTGTATGTTGATCATAACAAAATTTTGTAACCTATTCAAAGAATGAAAGTTGTTGATAAAGGGAGAGATTTCAATACAAGGAAATATTTTCTTTTTTTGGTATTTTGTTGATTATACTGATTAAGTTTGGTCAGTTTGTTTTATCATCAATGCCAAAGAGGGAGATTGTTGAAAATAGATTAATACAAGTATGATAAATGTGTTTTAATAATTATTTTGTCACTAATGTAAAACCTGCTACTTGTTGGTAAGACAATTGCTTATATGATTTAAGTAATATCATTTGTTTGATTAATGAAGATGATTTGATCAAATGAGGTAACAATAGCACATAGAGGAAAGGTTGAGTTATGATATGGAAAAGGAGTACATAGGAGTATTTAATATTTTATAATGTTTAATTATGGGTTATTTAACTCAAAATGCTACGATAATAGGAATCAAAAGCAAAATGGAGAGGTCTTAGGTAGGTGACCCATTAGTGAAATAGAAAGGTGTCGTAGATATAAAATGAATGTTGAAAGTAATTAAATAATGAATCAATTTGTTAAATTAAAGTATGAATCAAAACGAGATTGAGCATTTATGTTCTGGATCACCATGAAACCCTATTTTTTTCTCAAATATGATGTCACACTTTAACTAGAGTTTTATCGAACTAAATTATGTAACCTAAATTAGGTGTACCTGAAGCAACCTAAATTTGCATCATGATGAATTCCAACTAAAACTCACTTCTATTTGATTTAAACTTTCCATAACTTATACAAATTTGCATGTGTTAAACATGGTGTTATTTAACTTTTTCGTTAAAAATTTTTTTTTTGTGTTTTTGTCCCAATTTTTGGGCATGACAGTTTGTTATCAGAGTGTAGTTTCAACACTAGGAACCTAAATCCATTATATTTCAACTTATTCAAACTTTAAACTTTTATGTAGGATGCCTCCTATTACAAGAAATGTCTGACAAGGCAGAGGTCATAGAGTTGCAGGTGTTGGGGAAAAATAAGGGAAAGGACCACCACCTCCACCACCACCACCATAGAATCCTAATTAGGATATTTTTGATGCCCTTTAAACCTTGATTGGAGTAGTCCAATAAAGGCTACCACCCATAGTATAGCCCAAGTGGAAAATTCCTAAAGGGGACGCATAGGTACCAAGAGGAGGTGGGGCAGATGATAGAGAGAGGAGTAGGGGTCCCCCACCAAGGTAGGTTGAGGGACAGGACAATCATGAGGGTGATTCAATGCATCAGTTAGAGCCATCACCAAATAGACCTCCTAGATATATAGGAGATGAGATCAGGGAGGTTATATGAGTCCAGCCACCATTATTTTTGGGTTCCATACATGCGGTAGTAGCAGAGGCTTAGTTATAGAGTCTGCAATGATGCTTTGGATTATGTCCTTATGGGAGCACTCTAAAGGGATAACTTATAGTCCATCTACTATGGGAGAATGCCTCCAACTAGTGGCAGTAGGAAGAGTCCATAAGAAGAGTGAGGATTGACACCCTCACATGGGAGACATTTTTTGTCAGATTTCATGAGAGGTATCTTTTTGAGCTCTTTAAATAGAAGCAGATAGATAAATTTCATTATCTACAACACACGAGCCTCACAATAGACCAATATGATATTCAGTTTCTTGAGATCATTCCTTATGTTGAATACATGAAGGAAGAGAAACTATGGATCCACTATTTCATTATGTGTCTTAATTTCTCTCTTTAGGGTGCAGTCTAGTTGGGATTCCCTACTACTTTCAAATGTGTAGTTGAACAAGCACTAGTTGCTTAGGATACTTGAGGTAGATGGGAGTCTCAGGATCAGTCTCAAAATTGAAACTCTACCCATCAGTCAGGACAACAAAGACCCTCTTGGAAAGGGAATTAGAACAACTCAGCAAGGTCCTCAAGGGCCAATAGTTTCAACAATAGTCTTGGAAGAAACTATCATAGGGATATCAGGGCTCTAAGCTCAAGCAATGGAATTCATAGGGTCCTAAACAAGATCAAAGGATGTAGGCCCCATAGTCATAGCTAGAGAAGACTCTGTAGTCCTCTAGGAGTGATTATAGTGGTCTAGATTTTAGGGTTTACAAGCTTATACCCAGGGACCATGCTACACTTGTGGTGGCATGGGTCACCTATATAGAGAGTGTCTATAGGGAGAGTCATTTGGTGGTAAGAGATTGGCTACCTCAGAACCTACAGTTGGTGATATCAGTAGATCCCACAGAGTGTTTGCAGTGGTTGATAACCACCACGCTGAGCATCAAGCCACAATTATTGAGACCATAGGGATTATACGAGGCAGTATGATTACTATTTTATTTTATTTTGAAGATACTAACTCCTTTATCTTTCCATATACAGCGGAGCATTGTAGTCTAGTGGTAGATAGACAAGATGTCAGTTATGAGGTAGAGCCAGTGTCAGGAGCTAGGGTTTCTGTTAGTTCCATGGTACAAAATTGTCAGATCTAGATTGGAGACATGTCCATGATGTTTGATCTCCACATTACCCCTCTAGGTTCATATGATGTTCTCCTTGGCATGGATTAGATTTATTCCCACAGTACCAAGATGGATTATCAACAAAAGAGGGTAGAATGTGTGGATGAGTATGAGATTTCTCAAGTGATCTTTAGAGTTAAGAGACCAATATCTCTTCATATAATTTTGTTGTGCATCTTAGATGGTGCATGCAAAAGGGATGTTAGTTGTTTGCTATCACCATTAATGACAAAGAGGAGGATTTAGAGGGGGAGCAATAACTTAATGATTTTCCTATTATATAGGAGTTTGCATATTTTCCTTGAGAGCTCCCTGGTATGCTTCCACCTAGAGTAGTGGATTTTCACATAGATCTTGTGCCAAGATTCAAGCCAGTATTGAGAGAACCATATAGGATGATTACCCATGAGCTTAGTGTGCTAAAGACCTAGCTGGAGATATTCTTCAAGAAAGGGCATATTCAACCTAGTGTGTCACCTTGGGGTGCACCAGTGATCTTCGTGAAGAAGAATGGACCACTTAGGTTGTGCATTGATTATCGGGAATTGAACAAAGTAACCATTAAGAACAAATACTCACTTCCTAAGATTGATGATTTCTTTGATCTGTTATAGGGTGTCTGAGTATTCTTGAAGATAGATTTGAAGTTGGATTATCATCAATTGAGGATTATGGAGAGTGATATCCATAAGATGATATTCCATATGGGGTATAGTCATGACGAGTTCACTATCGTACCATTTGGCCTAATGAATGCTCCATCTATATTCATGAGCCTCATGAATGGAGTTTTTCATACCTTTTTGGATAAGTTTGTGTTGGAATTATTTAGAATAAGTTGGGAGGGGGGGAGAATTAGTTATCCAAGGTCTAGATGTATAAATAAAACTTTTCACATCTTAGAAAACCCATAAAACATTTATCATCATGCATGCATCCATAAGATTATGCAATCTCTTAAAACTTGTAAGTTACTGTCAAATCAATTTGCAAAAATGTAAATGTGAAACATGATAGATTCAAAAACATACTTGACACAATGATTTACATGGAAACCCAATTTGGAAAAAACCACCAATGACATGCTACTCTTTTTCACTCTTCTGAAGTGATGCCTTGTGAAAGGCCAACCCTGTTAAAGGTTACAATACACACAATTAAATGTGACCCTACTAAAGGATTTCAGTCACCTTGTTAGGAGTAAGCCTTGTTATAAGACCTTAGACCATTCACTTGGAATGTCACCCCATTAAAGGATTTACAAATGACTGTTAGTTCAACCTTAGTCCAAAGGATTTACCCTAGACTAATACAATTATTAGAGAGTAATAAGAAGGCTTGATCTGATAAAAACTTACAACTTCATTTAAAGATTATAGATCTTTGTTTTAGTCCTCCATTATGCTTGGTTTTCACACATTTCAACTTTGACAGCTTGTTCACCCTTCAAGCATCCATACCCTTAAGCCTTATTGCTTAACATGCCAATGCAGACTCTTAATTATGTCATTGAATGAAGCAATACTCTTGACTGATTATCTTCCTTAGGTTCTCGCACATGACAACCCTTGCTTCTAACCAGCCTTCCCTATAAATAGAGAATTAAGATCTTTTGTCATTCATTCTTCATCATCCAATTGAGGTTTAAGACAAATTAGGTAAGATTCAATGAATCTACCCCTCATTCCAGATCACTTCTCCTTCAATCCTCTTTGAATTCACCTCAAAATGATTTACCATGAATTATGTGCCACTAGCTCATTTTTATGTTATCTTCCACCTAGTTCGTACAATCCAAGAAAACAAACTTGTTAGCTTAGATTCATCAAATTCATGATCTTTCTAATAATGTTGGCACTCGGCATTAATTTTCTTCTGATGCTCAGCACATACTCCATTGCTCAATATCCTTCGTAAAATCACTTGGCATGAACTAAAGTTTACTCAAAATCCACTATTTTTCTCAGCATACACTAAAATAGAATTTTACTTGGCTCCAATTGATTTTTTTCTCGGCTTGCACTAACTTTTCTTGGCACCTACTATCCATTTTATCAAGCTCAGTAGACAAAATTTGTTTAACTTGTTCTTCTAAACTTGCTTAGTGTAACCAACCTTTGCAACCTTAAGTAGATTATCAATGCACTATGATATCATTGTCTTAGTTGATTCTTATACTCCTTTTTTATATCATAACTCAAGATTTCCACTAGGTGCTATTGTTACATCTTTTGATCAAATCCTCCTCATCAATCAAATAGGTGATAGTACTTAAATCATATAAGTTGTGTCTTACCAGAAAAAATAAAGTTTGACATTAGTGACAAAATAATGATTGAAATGCATTTATCATACTTGTATCAATCTATTTTAACAATCTCCTTGTCAATAGTTTGTAGTCATATTCCTAGATGATATTTTGATATATTCTCATGATGAGGATCATGAGGAGCACCTAAGACAAGTGTTGTGGAAGTTGAGAGAAACTAGTTTTATGGTAGATTGTTGAAGTGTGCATTTTTTAGATTTAAAATACATTATTTAGGTCATGTTATATTAGGTGATGGAGTCTCAGTAGATCCATCATGGATTTCCCAACACCCACCAGTATCACTGAGGTGAGGAGTTTTATGGGACTAGTAGGATATTATTGATGCTTTATTGCAAGATTCTCTAGATTGCTACACCCAATCACATCCTTCTGTAAATTTTGTGGTATGCACAGATGCATCTTTCGATGGTATAGGGGCATTACTTATACAGAATGGACAACCTAATTTCTTAGAGTCTAGGAAGTTGTAGACTCATGAAATTAATTACTCTATGCATGATCTAGAGCTGGCAGTAATGGTACATGCTTTAGTGAGGTGCTGACACTTCCTTCTCGATGATAGATTCGAGCTTCATTGTGACTATTAGAGCTTGAAGTACATATTCACATGACCAAACCTTAATGCTAGGAAAAGAAGGTGGATGGAGTTCCTTTGTGAGTACGATTTTGATGTTCATTACATCAAGGGAACTTATAATGTGGTTGTAGATGTCTTAAGTAGAACGCATCATGAGCTTTCATCTATGACTACTTTCACCAATTTGAGAGAGTGTATCCTACATCACTTTCTAGAAGATGAGCTATATGAAAAAGTTAGTTAGTTGGTGCATTCTTAGAGACCCTTAAAAGGGAAGTATTTAGAGTATTCATTGGGTGTTTGTGTAATCTCATTGTACTTGAGGCTCAGAAAGCACCTTATGTAGTGCACCTTGATGTTAAGAAGCTACATACAGACCTAAGGCAATTATATCATTAGCCAGGCATGAGAGTGTAAGTTGCTAGTATTTTTGTGAGATGCCTCAAGTGCTAGAGGGTGAAGGCCAAAAACTATCATCCTGGTGGGCTTCTTCAACCTCATGAGATCCCATAGTGGAAGTGGCACACTATTTCTATGGATTTTATTGTTCATTGTCCCATATCTTTTCCCTTCCTTGATGCCATTTTGGTGATGGTTGACATGTTGACCAAGGTTGCCCACCCATGTGTACTACTTTAATAGCATGAGACATAGCTCAGGTTTTCTTACAAGACATTAACAAACTTCATGGCATTCCCCATAAGATCATCTTAGATAGAGACTCATTGTTCACATCATCCTTTTGGAGAGAGCTGCAAGCAACATTGGGCACTAGGCTCAATTTTAGTACAACATACCATCCTTAGATCGATGGTCAGACTAAGAGAGTGAATGAGGTATTGGAGGATATGTTGTACATGTACATGATGGATCATTAGGTCAAATGGGAGGAATATTTGCATCTTGTTGAGTTTTCCTATAATAATGGGCACCACTCCTCTATAAGTATGCCACCTTATCAAGCCTTGTATAGTAGACCATGTAGAACACCTTTTAGTTAGGACAGAATCAAAGATACAGTATCTATTGGTCCTTAGTTAGTTAGAGAGATGGAGTAGCAGGTGACTTTGATTAGACAGTGTTTTAGAGAGGCCTAGGATAGGCAGAAGAAGTGTGATGATGCTAAGAGGATTGATCAAGAGTATAGAATCAGAGACAGAGTCTTCTTGAGAGTATGGCTGCACAAGAGTCTGATTCACTTTAGAAAGGGCTCTAATTTGGAATCTTGATTCATTGGACCATTTGAGATCTTAGAGAGGGTAGGACCAGTTGCTTACCATCTAGCCTTGTCACCTATCCTATCACACATCCATTATGTCTTCCATGTTTCTATACTTAGAGGATATATATATATATATATATATATACATATATATATATATATACATATACATATACATATATACATATACATATACATATACATATACATATGTATATATATATACATATACATATACATATATACATATATACATATACATATACATATGTATATATACATATATATATATGTATATGTATATGTATATGTATATATGTATATATGTATATGTATATGTATATATGTACATATGTATATGTATGTATATGTATATGTATATATATATATATGTGTGTGTATATATATATATATATATATATATATATATATAATGAGTCTCACATTATAAATTGGGATGCCTTATAGGTGGATTCTAATGGGTAACTAGCACTAGAGTCTATCTATCTTATTGCCCCACGAACCCTAGCTCTTTGAGGCCAAGAGTTTGACCAAGTTAGGGTACAGTGGGATTTTTATGATAATGCCATAGCTTCATGGAAGATGTAGCATGGATGAGATCTCAGTACCCATAATTTTTTTATGAACTATAAGAGGAAGTTCATGCCTAGTGGGGGAGGATGTGAGGCATCTCCCTGATCCATCATATCACCTTTGATACATTATATTTTGACACATTATGACTCAATATGTTGAGACATTATTTGATGTATTGGACATTATCTATATTATTTATGATGTGTGATGTTTTACTTTAAAAATGTTTAATCATATTATTTGAATTTTAATGTGTAGACATGCATAATGATGGTGTATTTCAGTAAATGATTCAGAATTATGAATATGTTAAATATTTTAATTATGCAATTAGTGATGATTAAATATGTGTGCAAAAATGAGAAAGGTTATTTAAATGAAAGTTTTAATGTTTTGATCAATGTGATTATGCAAATTTGGTTTAAATATATGAATGTGATGTTATCGAACTAATGATATTTGGATTGAGTGTGTAGGATAATTAACCATGGAATTAATCAAAGAATCATTAGTCGACCCTATGTGCAAACTATAAGACTAAAGTTAAATCAAATAAAGTGATTTGAACCTTGTTGTCAAGTGTTTAATTTGTATCATAATCTGAATATGTGTGTATCATTCTATATTTTGTGACATGTTTAATGTTATGTAAAATTAAATCTTATGGTGTCACTTGACACTCATTATATGCATGTGTGTCATCGTGTCAATTTAGGGTTGGCAGAGTAACCCATTAATCCAAAACTGGTTAATTTGTAACCTAAATTACTTCCCCTTAATTAGGATTTAGTGAAAAGGTTACATCCTTAGGCCACTTGTAAAGGTCATAAATTGACCCTAGAAGCCAAATTTAATGTAATTACAGTTCCCAAGTGGTATGTGTATGGGTTAGGAACCTTTTCCACCCTTCTAGAACTTCCTAGCAACATTTATGACCCCTAAAATATCCCAATTTCCCTTTGTTGTGAAAATGGATCATCTCCATGAGGTTACTCAAGTTTTTACTCTTTCCAAAGGTTGTCTTGATGATAGGGACAAGTGGGAAGACCATAGGAGGGTTAAAGTCAAATTTGGAGTTACTATTATTTTGGGTAGGTAAGTTTTGAGTCTATTTAGAGTCCGTTTGAAGAGTTGAAGGTTGTTCACTCATTCTCTATATTTAGAGAAGTAAAGTATAGAATTAGAAGGAAGGTAGGTTCTCTATTGCCATGTTTATGTTCTTCTTTATTGCTTGTATGTGTTAAATTATTGCATATTGTAGCATGCATGTGTTTGTATCATGTGAGGGATGGCTATTATTGTTGAGATAATGGGTGTTGCATGCATTTATGGCTTGGATATGGGTTGTCATTGCCCATTAATCTTTTATTGTTGATGCATATTTAGATTAGTGGCTTGGATTTTGGTTGTCTCTTCCCTAAGTCACATGGTTTGCTGATTTTTTCTTCATGTAGAAGGGATTAGATGTTATTACCAGGTATAGTCATGGTAGAGGACTGTTGATTTATGCTGACAGGTTGGACATATTGAGAGTCAGATGTCTGGTTCATGGATGTGATCATGGTGCCATGAATTTTGGCATGACATGAATGGATATACAAGTACATCCTTGATGTTTATTGGCTTGGATTCTTGATTTGGTTATGGTGGTATATTTTCTTGGTTGAGGATCATGGTTATTTTGTTTCTTTTGAGGAGCTCATGATGTGCACTTTGAGTTCTTTGATGGTTTGATGTCATTGGTTGATTCTTATGGTTGGATGATGGTTTTTCATCATGATGTCATGGATAGCTTGGATACACAATTTAGTGGGAGCTTGTTATGACAGTAGTGAGGTGAGAGTGCAAGATTAGTTCCTAGGTTGGTTTGTATCTTCTTTGTTTTGGAGATCTTGGTTTCACTTGTTGCTGACATTTTGGTTGTGTTAGTATAGACCTAGAGGATATATTTATTGAGTGTTTGTAGATGTTGGAGATTTTTCTTAGATCCTGTTGCTACAGAAGCATCTTTGACATTTGCATGGTGCACTTGTCATCCTCATGGTGTGTGAAGATGGTTAGATCTTGAGGACTCATGGGGTTCTTGGTTATCTTCATGGTGAATGGAGATGGTTCTTCATGATATGTGGAGATAGTTTTCTTTATGGTGTGTGGAGATGGTTGCATCTTGAGGACTAATGGAGTTCTTGGTAAAGGTGTGGTTTATGCTTTCATTTGACATGTTATCCTTGGTGTAAGGATGGTTTCATAATTATGTCATTGTATACTCTTGATACATATTTAGAGTTTTGACATGTTATAGTATGTTCATATGGAGCATGTTATCTCTTTGGTTAAGATGATTTAGATCATGTTGTCATGTTTATGTTCTTGAGGCCATGGTTGGAATTTTGGCATTGATCTTAGTTTATTTTCTTGGCATTGAGTACATTGATCATAAGCTAGATACTTCATGATATTGTTATGTTGCATTTTAAGTTCCCATGGATTGATTGGTTACAAGTTCTTATTGATATTGAGATATGGTGGTGATGTTATTTTCTCTTGGATTAGAGAAGTATTTGTTGGGACGGTTGATGGTTTCAGCAAGAGAGTATGAGGGGCATTCACTTGATATGGACTTGAGAGGAGATTGTTCTTAGATGAGTCTTGGTTGGAGACTTGGATAGCTTGATGAGCATTCTCATTCCCCACTCTTGTTCTACTTGGTGGTTTGATACTTGAGAGGTATAATGCATTTTTTCTCTTAGGTGCATTATGTTTATGCTTATCTTTCATGGATATGGATCTTGAGCTATGGTACATGAGTTAGTTCTAGAGGGTTCATTTGAGAGACAGTTTAGCATTGGTTATCTCCATTGTCATATGTTGGTGTTATGCTGGTTGATTTTGGAAGATGGTTTTATATTGGGCATATTCCTTGGTATAGGAATGGTTATTCCTTGGATTAGAAATGGGTTTATGAGTTTGACCTTCCTGTGAGAGGATTCCATCCATGATTAGTTATATGGTATGGTTTGGGTATTGTTGTGGCTTCTTGTTGGGGATTTATGGAGGAGATCATACTTGCATAGTTTATATCTAGAGGTGTGTGTAGACGAACATGATACAGGTTATGATTTTCATGGTTTCTCTTTGCTCTCGGTTATCTTCCTGGATGTTTGGTTTCACTTACATTAGATTTGAGATTGGTTAGAGATTGTGATTAGTGGTTTGTGCTCATTTATGTCATGTGAGAGATGACATGGTTATTCCTTTATCTCTTTCCTCTGTTGGTTGTGGAGAACTTAAGAGATTGTTGGAGATTTATTTTTTTCTAAGAGTTGTTCTTGCAGGTTAATTGTTTATGTGTTGCGGATGTCCTTGAGACTACATTGTAAGGAAACTTGACAACACAGAATATAACTATTTCCACATAACCCATCTCATAGATTTAAAATAAATATGGAATTAAAATCCACATGCAAGAGAATAGACAACATAGTTACAAAATTGTGACACAAGATATAGCCTGGGAAACCCTCATTGAGGGCAAAAAACCTAGCCTCCAAAAGAATCCATCACCATGTATTATTCAGCAAAAAACACCATTGCAATACAACCACTAGTACATCTTAGATCAAATTTTGACCTTTATTTTTGATGTAGCTCTTAAAATGCTTGTTGAATTAAAAAAATTCATTTTTATGCCCGAGCTGGTCAAAACTTTGACCAACTCGGGTTCACATAACTCATTTTTATGCTCGAGTTGGTCAAAATTTCCACCAACTCGGGTTCACATAACAAAAAAAGAAAAATGTTGTCGTCATTTTGCCACCAGCTGAAGGAGGGTCTATCTACATGTGCACCACACACGGGAGCTCTTTGAGGTGAGGTAAGTCCATGTCGTTACCTCTGGTAGCATATACATTGTTTTTTAAAGTGATAGGCTACATTGTTCAGTAAAACCCTCAATATTTTCATGCTTTGGAGATATAGCACTGGCCATTGGGGAACATTTTGAAAAATATTTAGGTTATGTGATGCCTATGCTTCAGAGAGCAACAGAGTCGTCTATGCATTCTATTGATCAAGAGGATGAACTGATTTTAGTATACAAATCAGCATGTAATGGAATTCTAGAAGCATATTCAGGCATTTTTAAAGGTTTCAAAAGCTCCTCCAAAAAAGAGTTACTGATTCATTATGCAGGTCATATTTTGCAATTTCTTGAGCGTATCTACCAAGAAAAAGATAGGGACGAAGTTGTCACAAAAGTTGCAATGACTGAATAATAAAATATATTCTTAGATAGAGCGAGTATATGGTTCTTTGTTATTATTTTGTGATCCAATCCATTTTTCTTAATTGCAGGCCTACTAATCACTGTGTTGGTAGGACTGGAAATTATAAATGCCTATTATTTGAGGATGCTCAGATGGGTTAAGAATTCAAGCCAAGTCAGCATTCATGAATTGCCCTCCAACCAAGCTTAAGGTAATACAAATTATGTTAATAAAACAATACATATATTGTAAAACAAACATGTTGTTGCAAATAAAATAGCACAAGAGTCAAAGTTTGTAATCCATATCACTCAGTCTGATATGATTGCTCTGGAAATTTTGAAGTAATAGGTGGCTTCTATCCTCAAATTTTTCTTTAGATTGTTTTATAAACTTGTTTTTACAATACAACTCTTTATCTATTTGAATATTTATCTAGATATCGTAATTGTTGTTATTACCCTTAAGCTTACATACAAAGAAAAAATAGAAATAGAATACCAATAGATTGATTACCTATCAAAATTACATAGCAAAAGCAAAGTGTGAAGTATACTAACAGATATGATGAGTCTTGTATCCAAGGCCTTCATGGTGCATATATCTCTTAAAAAATTGATTGAGTCAATTTCTGATTAGTTAATGTTATTGAACCCTCTAAAAAATTATCAAGCATCCCACTTAATAATTTCTCTATTGAAGCTTATTTTGAAATCAGAATCACTGCATGAGTGCAACTCGGACTGTTGTGCTACATAGCAAATTTTGTAGATTCTGGTGGTTCTATTGCTCAAAAAAAAAACTTGGACTAGGATGAGCCAGCACCAATAGCATTGATTTATGGTACAGAAGTGAATATAATAAAGTGTCTTGGAAGAATTCATTAAGTTTAACTTTCAACTCTAAGGGAATTAATTTCTAAGCCCTTTGATATTTGAAGATGAGGAAAATGCTTTTGACAATTGGATATGTAATCAAAGCTTTAGTTCTTTTCGTTTGTCTTAGAAATAATTTGCAATTTAAGAGAACGGCAATGAGGGAAGGTGAAGCATGAAGCATGTTTATGTCAGAAACTTTGATTGTGGATTTCTTCAACTTTTATATTTTGATTTTCTATAACTTTTGGAGCATACTTTTTATTCTTATGCTTGAATTTGCAATTCTTCTATGGAGAAATTTTGCATCTCCAAGCATTTATTGCCAAATACCAAGTTACACATAACTAGAAGAGGAATCAATCCATCCTTGTGACACCTAAAAGTCACATCTCTAAGTAAACAACAATAGGATTTGTGACACCTAATTAGGCAACATTTTGATGTAAAACTTGGCCTGAACCATATCATACTCTTTAGTGTCTTTTTAATTAATTTTCCTATATCTTGGGAAAGAATGATGTCACCAATAAATTACACTTATATATAGCTAATAGGAGATGTTAGTACACCCTGAACCCAATTGTCTTGGTGGCTGTTTGATACCACATTCTTTAGCAATGAGTAATTATTATTGTTGTCTTGATCTTATCCATTATTGTATACTAGGTGTGTTTTTTTGGTAGAAGGGTGCTATTGTAACTGTGTTTCTTTTTCTCTACTTCATTTTACTAAACATTACCTATCAAAAAAATATTGATTGTGTTTCAATATTAAAATGTACGAGGGTATGTGAAGACTTTTCTTGATATCCACAGAAATTGTTTGAGAAGCACATGAAGTTTTGACAACTCATGCACCCTTGCCTCCTCAACTGGTTTTATTTTCAAGTAACAGGTAAAAAAAATTCTCTCATTCTCATTGTGCTTTATATCCATGGTAGAGGTGTATTTCACTAGTCGAGCACAAATTGGATGTAGCATAAATGCTTTGTCTTTTATTCTAGACAAAGTGGGTTGCATGATGGCAACTCACATCGGTTCCTATAAGGGCACTAACTCTGTCTTCACAAAAAATTACAGGATATCCAAATTTAAGAAAGGATACTAATTTAGAAAGGAAAAATTGTGTTGTTTTCATTAATAAAAGAAATGCATGTGATTCAATGTGGTAGTAATTGGTGAACATTATCTTCAGCAATTAGTAGCCGATAGTTGTTTTCTAACTTCAAACATAACTGACTATAAGATTTATTGTGTGCACTAGAAAAATCATGTGCATTTGCACCATTTTTCCGAAAATCATCTTCAAATCCTCTATTAGTATCTTTTAGGTCTATGTTAATTAATTAGACATATCTTTTGTCTTCATCTTTTCTAGATCTAGATTGCTTTGCATATAATATTGATCTATGTGATTTAAATATTTTATTTGAAAAGTGGCATAGTTTGTATCATGTTCAGACCTCATATATGATGCTTTTTCTTGGCAATCCACATAATCTATTTGAGAAACACATAAAAATTTAACAAGCCTTGCACCCTTGCTTGCTGAAATGATTTTATTTTCAGCTAACAGGTAACAAAATTTCTCCCAATCAAGGTTGTGTCATTCTTTCATTTTTAGGTGAATTACAAAACAAGCTCAACACAAATTGGATGCACCACTGATGCTTTCCTTTTCTTTCTAGACAACATGGATCTGCATGATGGAACCTTAGAATGATTCTAGTTAGGGTGCTAATCTTTTTTCTGTAAATTAGTAAATAGCCATTCAACTTCATAAAACAATGCTAGTTTAGAAAGAAAAACTTGCATTGCTTTGGCCCCCCATTAATAAAATCTAAACTTTTTTTTAATTTTGTAGTAATTGGTGAACATGATCTCTGGTAGGGAGTAGCTAATAGTTATTTTCTAGAATCAAGTGGACTTGAGATGAAGAATTCTAGTGCAAATTGGCAAAATTGTGGGTGTTCGCACTATTTTTCTTAGTAGCATCCTCAACTCCTTCTTGATGATCTTTTAGGACTGCATTTTTATTTAGGCACATATTTCCTCTTCATCCTTTTTGAATCTGGATTACTCAAGATGCAATGTAAATCTATGTTATTTAACTCACGTCTATTTTATCTTTTCCTTTTAAAAGTAACCTACTTTGTTTTATGTATAGACCTAATATATGACCTATTTTTCCTTCAAACTACCATTTCAAACAACCTAAGATCTAGTTTTAATGTAGCACTGGAGTATTCCTTATTAAAATCTCATATTATTTTAAAGTGTAGTGGCACTAGTACGTTTGCATCCATTTTCCTACAAATTTTTTTTTAAAATGCTATGAATCCTCTTTATTTTTTATTTTATCATTCCCACATTGGTCACAAAAAAAAAATTCCCCCATTGGTCAGCTGAATCAATTTGATCAGTGCCTAATCCATTGGGGTTCAGAGTCTATAGCAAATTCTTAGATCTAATTTATTGCCTTACAACAAATTCTATGAGCAATTCTTATCAGAATTCATCATTCAAAATCCTTTCCATTACTAAAGAAACCTCATCACATTCATCAAAGCTTTTATTTAATCCATTGAATTAATAGCAGTGATAAATAGATATACAACCTAACTAGATTGCATTCAATTGCACAAGCCTTTACTTATACAATATCAAGATAACCATGTAATTAGAAGGAGACAAGATTCAAAAAGAACTGATATGGGGACAATTCACAATTTGTATTCATTTTCTTTTAAAATGGTATACCATTTACAATAAACTCAGAATGACCTTCAGAAAAAGACACAATTCATTCTATATTCATGTATTCTCAAAGAATTGACACAGAAAATACATCATGGATTTGCTTTCAAAATTTTGGACCAAAGATAGACTAAGCATATTACTTAGAAAAATAGAATTCAGACCATTTTTTAGCCTTGAAATCTCACTTAAATAGTGTGAGATGCAACAAGCTTCAGGCTAAAAGAAAGTGACATGTGTCTTCTAAAAGATACTAACAAATGTCTACCACAAAAGACAAAAGAAAACAATAGAAAAGCTATTACATCAAACATTCCTTGGTGGGTCCCTTTTTGTTATGCTTCTCAGTTGTTGAAACAAAAGAATATGATCCGATTCTTCATTTATTCTTCATCCTCAAAGTAAGTGGCCATAAGGTTAAAAAGTGTTGTATCATCTTCAACTACCTACAAACTTACTTTGATCTGGGGATTTTCCATGTCTACATTACTGATTATGAGGGTAACCTTTACTTTTGCATCTTCCTCCTCATCATCTTCTGACATTTGTACTAAAAATTGATTTTTCCACTCATTATAAACAACATCATCTGGCTAATTAAAATTTAGAGCCTCTCTTCATATGATTACTAAAGAATTTTCCAATTCCTCTAAATCATCAAGCTCTTTTCTGATGGCATTATAGAATGATTGTATCTTTACCAACTCTTCATTTGTTCTTGCCCAAAACTAGTGACTAGTTTCATTCATGATTTTCTTGATCCTTTCATGAAATATTTCGTCTAACTCTTTTTTCCACTTTTCTTTTTCCTTTATTGTGTCAACAGATTCTGAAGCACAAGGAAATAAAATGAATTTTTTAGCAATATATTTGGAAAAACAATGTGTTAATCTTTTTTGCAAAGAATCCCTCTTATCACCAAAATCTCCTAGCTTATTTAATAAATCAAAAAATTTCTCTACTTGATCACAAGGCATTTGGACAGCAGATATACACATGAATGTGATATCATTGTTTCTCTCCCTCCACTTCTATGCCAGAGGAGTTAATTTAACCTCATCTCTGCTCAACTCATCCATGAGAACTGTAACTCTTGTCAACTGATCAAAGAAAGTTGACCATTTTATTTTATCCCTTAAATACATCACACCCTACTTCAATTTTCCTTCATATTGATTCTTTAATTCTACCTGCAACTCATGTAATTTGGTTTTTTCTTCTTCAAAGTCCTCTGCATTATAGAATTGAGGTATTTCATGGGTGTCTAGTATTTCAACAATAGGGGTTGCTCCAACAAGTGATTGTGAAGGGTAGGTCATCCTATTTGCACTGGATTCTCCTACTTTTCTCTTCCCAAGTATCTTCTCCATTTGAGACATTTTGTTTTCTAGTGACTGTATCTATATTCCCCTTTCCTCATATGCTTTTAAAACTTATTCAAATCTAGCATTGAGTTGGGTAAATCTATCCTCTTCCTTGCCAGATACAACACCACCAAATTTCAGCACTTTTGAGGCCATCCCCATTATTTGCTTGCTGCTTACTTCACTAGCCCTATATACTGTCAATGTACTAGTATGTTCTGTAGTAGAGATTTCCTGCATCCTAGTTTTATCCCTTTCCTTAATTGACAAAATTACAAGGTCTTGGTGATCATCACTAAATTTAACTCCTCTATGAGCCTGTAAAATTTCTTCTTCAGTTTGTAACTGGACATCCTTTTGTTTTCTTATTGAATCAAAAGCCATAGCATTCACAATATCCCATTCAGGTAAGATAAGAACTCCTGACTATTTAACTAATTTCTTCCCAGCCTCAGGTGTAAATTGGGCAAAATCATTCAAAAATTTAGATTTCACCTCTTCTTTGATAACAGAGTCTAGTTTATCTGGTTGTTTTGCTTTTATTTTGTTACAAGTATTTTCAAAATTGCCTATATTCAGTCTCCACAAAAATTGTGCAAATGCTCTAGACTTCACAAAGTTTTCATCATTTACAAACCTCTCAGAGGCTTGGGCAACTATAGGATCAATTTCCTTACCTTTATAGTCAGCAACAGTAAGCTCCAAGGAAGCTGTAAGGGGTTCTTGTGGTTCCCCAATCTCCAGATCTATGGAAGTAACAATTATATCCCCTTCTCCTCCAATTTTTCTTAATTGTTCCCCTATAGATGCTTCATCATCTATCCTGATTGGGGATTGGCTTGGGGAATATTGTTCTGGCAGAGAAGAAAAAGATCCCTGTTCTAATTTCTATCTTTTTGGAGCACTAGTTGTAGATGGACTTCTTGGTCTTTTTCCTTGATGAGGAAGACCTTGTTGCACACTTTGAATCATTACATACCTGCAAATTTTTGCAAGGTATATTGGCTAGGAGCTACTATGTTTTTACTATTAATCCTTTTCTACACTTCTGCAGCTTTGTCTAGGTATGCCTTAATATATGTAGCCCTTTTTTCATTCATAGCCTATGTTATCTTAGCAAAATTATTCATCAAGGCCTGCATCTTGGCTCCCAGGTATTTCTTTTCTTTCAATGGGTCATAGTAGGGGTCAAAAGCATTAATGAATTCAAGAGTTTTGCTAAACATCATTCACTTTTCTTTTCTCAATTCTTGTTCTTGTAAGGTGAAAATGTTTCTAATCACATCTTCAAGATAATAAACTTGTTGGACCATGTGAGAAGCTTTTATTCTCTCCCTGAAGCTATCATAGAAACCTTCAGGATCAATAAATCTGGCATGAGATTATGCCATGTTATATTTGTCTAAAAAAAATTTCAAGTGTTTCCAACCTTTCCTCACAAAAACAAAATCATGGGCCACCGTGACAATTGGAAAAAATGTGTCCTTCCTGGTCAACTCCCTCTCATCTATGGTACCTATCTACCATAACAACTCAACAACTCCTATCTTTAATGGCACATGAAATGGTAGCACATGAGGTTTTCCCAAAAAACCATACACTATTATTACTGTTGACTCAGCATAATTCTTAAAGCTTTGTCCCGATCCCACCATGCCCGCTTGCCTGCATTATTTAAAGATTACACATTTTGATAATGCGAGAATGTAGGAACTGTTGATCTTGCTTTAATCAATGGTGATCAGAAACATGTAATGACTCTGCATTCATTCAATCTGAATGGATCAATGAAAAGTTTTCTATCCATTCCATGTCATTTGACAATTGCCATAGAAGACACACCGTAATTACCTTTTTGCAAAAGGTGGGCCCATGATATCACCATTTCCACGCATCGTGAGCCCGCTTTCTTGCATTATTTAAAGATCACGCATTTTGATAATGCAAGAATGCGAGAATTGTAGATTTGAACTAGATCCACAGTTTATGCATATTGATCATAAGGTGAAGCTTTATTGATTTAGACCATCAATGACAATACAGGAAAATAAAATGTGTCCTAGCAAATCTGACAAATTTGCAAAAGTGTCTTGACCCATGCTGACATACTAGACCTTTTGTGGTGCACTGTATCTCAAAAACTATCCGAGGCTACGTGTCACAAATATGCTTCCCTGCATTATTTAAAAACCTAGCACTTTGATAATGCAAGAATGCGGGAACCGTAGATATGAACTAAAATCAATGGTGTTGAAAAAAATTTCACAAAAAGAGGGGTAAAAATGTATTAAGACAAAAAGAAATACAACAAGGAGAGCTCAACAAGGAGCTCGATCCTGAGCAACAAGATCATCAAATTCTTGCACCATCTCAAAGGACAGTTGCCTCCTATCCCTAATATTCCAACCCGGATCATGACTAGATGCCCATTTGGCTAAACAATCAGCAGTTCTATTCCATTCACAAGGAATATACGTGAACCTAATGAACTGAAAAGAGGAAGAGAAGAAAAGAATCATCTTAACAACAGTGGCCAGCTGCCAACTAACATCATCAAGCTCTTGCGAAAAAAGCATGTTCACCACCACCTAGGAATCAGACTCACAAATAATCTTACTCCATCCCCGCAAGAAACTCTGTTCCATAGCATATAAAATAACCTGAGCTTCCATGAGATTGTTAGTAGAATCACCCTTATGAACTGAGAAGAAAAATTTAACATCCCTAGAACTACAACGAGCCACTCCGTCAATACCAGCTGGACCAGGATTCCCACGGGAAGAACCATCAGTGTTAATTTTCAGAACTCCACAGGGAGGAGGAGTCCAGTGCCCATCCCGATTAACCCGACCCTTCCTCTGATGGCGAAGCTGCCTGGACATAGAAGGAAACCTATGAGATGCAGCTCCATCCTGCAGATGAAAATTGAGGCGATTACAGATAGCAAGATCAACTGGATCCATACCCCCATCAAGCTCACACTTCACAAGAATAGTTTCCTGAAGAGAATGTGATATTTTCCACCAAAGATGCAAAACACCAAGCTAAACATCTTGGAATATGCGATGATTCCTCTCCAACCAAATATGCCAAAGCATGAAAGATGGGCCAACAATCCAAGCAGCATGGAGAAAAGAAGACTTGGAGGGAGCAGTACCCAAGCAGGCCCAAAACTCAGGCAAAGAGGAAGCATGCCAACAAGAACAACCCCAAGCGCTCCACCAAAGGTGCCATATCTGAGTAGAATAGGAGCAATGGAAGAATAGATGGGAGATAGACTCCTCTCCATTACCACACAAAAAACAATAAGAGGGGCCTTTAAATCCACGTTTACAAAGATTATCCCAGGTAAGACAATGGTTGTGAGCCACTAGCCACATGAAAAAATTGCACTTGGACCAAGAAACTTTATTCCAAACTTGCTTCCACCAAGGGACCTCAGCATCCCCAAATAATTGTCTAGTTATCTCCTAATACCCAGCAGAGACATAATATTTACCAGACAAGGTACCGCCCCAAGCCAAAACATATGGAGCAAGCAAAGAAGAACACTCTCTAGAGGCTAGAATTTGAGAAAGCTCCTGACGATCCATGTCTGTATCTCCAGGAGGCCAATCAGAACAATGCTTCCATCTGTAACCAACAACAGGTCCCAATTGATAAGGAGTCTTGTAATGAGCCACTTTATCCCATCCAGCGGCAAGAAAAGAGTCACAAAGAGGCTAAAGATGAGGATATATGGATAAAATGGAAGGGAATCCATCCCAAGCATCAAACCAAAAAAAAGCATGAGAACCTCCTTTACATATCCAAAACAGACCCCTCTTTACCAACATTGCACCTGTCTTCAAAGTATGCCAAACCATTGAGCCACAGCCTTCAAGAGGAAGTGGAAAAATAGAGCAAGGATCAGCACCATGAAAATATTTATGAGTGATAATACAAGCCCAAAGTTGATTTTGTCCAGAGCACCATCGCCAATAAAGTTTAGCAGCCAAAGCTTGACTACTCAATAGAGCAGATCGAAGACCAAGACCACCCTCCTTTTTAGGCCTACAAATAGTTGCCCAATTAACTAGGCTCCATTTAGTACTACGCAAATTACCACTCCAAAGGAATTGTCAAGAAAGAGCATCAAACTCCTTGAGAAAGTAAATAGGTGCAGCGTGAACCATGCTTCGATAAGTAGGAAGAGCTTGGATAACAACTTGAAGAAGAGTAACCCGAGCAGCAATAGAAAGCCATCTATGAGTCCAATGATTTACCTTATCCTGAAGCTTGGTAATCAAATTTTGCAAAAAGTTTTATCATAAGGAATAAAGGTATTCTGATGCAAACAAATCTTTAAGATAAAATACCATGCCAAAATGGTTTTGAAACAATAACCTTTTTGAAAATTTTGAAAACTAGGGCAACACAAAACAAAGGTATAAGGGATTTTCAGGCACTTAGGTCCTTTTTGTGGATAATTTAGAGCCAAAACATAAGAAATTGAAATGAAGATACAACTTACATAACAGGGCATAGTTAGGGTAACCTAATTGTTTTCAGGATTTCACAAAATAAAACCCTAATCTGCAAGACTAAAAAAAAAAACTTAATTGATTTTTTACCCCAAATATCAGAATATTTCTATATTGTGAAAAGTCACACCAACATGCATATCCATTGAGTTTTTCTCTCAATCAAAACTACTTGGTTTGCTACCTTGTTTGTAGAAGGGTTAGCAAATGGTGTCTTGTGAACCATTCCTTGTAACTTCTTGGCATGTTACCACTTTGGCTAAAGCATATTAAACCATTGAATTTTTCCTTTAGTCAAGCCCCCTTAGCTTGCTACCTATTTGAAAAATTTTTAGTGAGGGTATTATACCCATTTATATTAAGTGAAACCCAGCTGAAATCAAAAATCAAAACCTTCAACAAGTTATGTGCCTTATTGCAGAATTGCAGGGTTACCATGTGGGATTTAATGTAATAAGACCCTGTGAAGGTCCTTTTTGATATATTTGTAATCATTAAAGTTCAAGTTGTAAGCCATTCTTGGCATCAAGATGAAAGGACAAGGGTCATTTATATAATGTAGTAAAATGTCATGGGCAAAGGGAGTCCTAGAATGTACTAGGTTGAATGGGGTCAAAGAGTCATAAAATGCATATCAAATGGAAATAAATGCAATGTAATTTGGAAATATGACAAAATGTTGCCAAACAAGCCACATATGGCACTATGGTAGAGTCATGGGATTAAGTGAAGGTTTATGAGTCTTTTAAGCATTAGAAAGGTCAATTAGTCTCAAAAATGTCACAAGAATTGAGTCCTAAAGCTCGAGTTTATCATAAAGGATTGTTATTAAAGATATTAAAAATTGTTCTAAACTGTCCCAAGATATTTAAAGGGAATTTGGTTGGTTTTAGGGTGTTAGAAAATTTGAAAAAGGAAAAAAATAATCTTATATGAACATGATAGATGAATGTGTAAAGGTGTTGAGGAGATTTCAATGTGATAACCCTTGAAAATCAATAAAAAAAACTCTCTATTTCGCTGTTAAAAATGTCACAGAACAATGACTATGCAATTTGGTTGTTTTTAATTGGTGCAAGTTTTATTTCACTTCAAAGCTTTTCTTTGAATATGAAAATGATTGAGAAGGTTATTTTGTAAGTTGATTTTATTTGTGAAAAGTCATTTGTAAAAGATTTTGCACAGGTAATAAGAGATTGTCATTGTCACATGACAGAACTTGACTTTCTAAGGAAAACTCAATGAATTTGACCCCTCTTACCATTGTATTGTATATGTAACTCATGGAAGAGGGGTTGATAATGTATTATGCACCTATTTGATATGATTTTGTGCAGAGAAATGAAGGGAGATTAGAGACAAAGATCTTTAAATGTGGCAGGGTGTTGTTTAAGGGTCACTAGGTGAATGGGATAGTTATGAGTTGGGAGATTCCATCCACATTAGGGGTATATTTTCTTGCATAGAAGGTTAGGATTGGACCAAGAGAAGGTTTTGGATCCATTGTAAGGATCAAGAAGTGCTTGGAAGGGTTGATGTTCCAAATAATTTCAACATCCAACATTTATAGATGTTTGAGTCCTAAATTCACGTCCCTTGATGTTAACCCAAATGGTTTAAGGATTAAGATTTTTAAAATTGTACAACCACAATGAGGCCAAACTTGCATAAGCTAATTGATTTGTAATTAAGTGAAATACGAATTCTTCTTTTCACCCTTAGGCCAACCCACTTAGGCCTATTTTTCAACAAATTTCAATTGCAATTATTTCATGGCTGAAATTGTAATGATCTTAGGCTCACGAGTTTTTGAGATTTACCCATCTTTTGAGCTCACATGTTCTTAATTGAAGATTGCATTAATATGTTTCAATATTTTAGTCATCTTCATGTTCCAATTTATTTGCAAGTATATTTTCCTATGAAGAAAGACCACACCTAACAATATGAACCCAAAACAAAGTAATGAGACAATGGCTGCATTGTGGGCTTAGTTTCGAAGAAAACTTGATAAATGTTATTGTCCTTGCAAAAAGTGTAAGGGCTTAAAGAATCAAAGAATTCTAATCACAACAGCCCAAATTCTTTGTAGGGAATATGGTCATGTTGAAGGGGGCCATGATTTTTGTCCATTGCTGAATGTGGATTTCCTACTGGAGGAACATGGAGGTGTGAATATCCAAGCTAAGGATAACACTTCCATGGAAGAAGATGATAATGTGCCAGAGGACATTATTGAAGAAGATGGTATTCGGGTAGGTGATGAAGAGGCTCATAATGATGGTACTAGTGAATCTGATGATAATGATGAAGATGTTCTTGACATACCTTTACTTGAGAAGGCACACAAGCCCTTATACAAAGACTCCCAAACAACTCTACTATCGGCTATAGTGTTGTTGGTGAACTTAAAGGTTATGAATAGTATATCCAATGTAGCAATGTCACATATGCTAAGGTATGTCATTTTTGTCATCTTCAATGTTAGCATAAAATTACTATTCATTATATTAACAATGCATATTTGTTGTTTTAAGTTGATTAGTGAGTTTTTGTTACCACCATCAAACATTTTGCCTCATTCATACTAAGAATTATCTAACATTATGGATCAAATTGGAATGAAGTATTAGACAATACATGCATGTCCCAATGATCACATTTTATATCATAAACAACATGAATTTGCAATAGAATGCCCTGATTGTCATGTTATTAGATATTAGTCAGATCAAATAACAAAAAATGTGCCTCACAAGGTTTTTTGGTACATTCCCATTATTCCACGTCTTGAACGATTATTCAGGTGTGCTAGCTTGGCACAATTTATGGATTACCATGCATGCAATAGAAGTCAAGATGGCATTATGCAAATGCCTGTCGATGGTTCTGCATCTAAAGAGATAGAAGAAACATGGTCACACTTTAAAGAAGAACCTCGTAATCTGAAACTTTCTTTGGCGGTAGATGGTGTCAATCTATATGGAGATATGAGATCTGTTTACTCAGTATGGCCTATTTTTGTTATTAACAATAACATTCTTCCTTGGATGTCCATAAAGAGGGAGCACATAATGTTTTCAATGATTGTGCCAGGTATTTTTTATTTTACTGTTATCTAAATTAATTTATAAATAGTGCATTAAAATGGTTATAATAATTACGTAATGTTTATGTTCATTCAATTTCTAGGTAAGTACCAAGTTAAAGATATGAATGTGTATATTGAGCCCCTAATTGATGAGTTGTTGAAGTTATGGAATGGCATCACTATGTATGACATCTCTAGACTGCTAGGACATCAAAAATTTCAATTCCATGCAATGCTTGTATGGACAATACATGATGCCCCTGGGGTAACTCATTTTTGTGGTATGTTATATTGTTAAGATTGCATATTTTTGGTTTGTTATAGTGCTTAAACATTACTATTGAATGCTTAAGTTGAGCATAATAATTGTACATGATCTTTTAGGTCTTTAGACAAAGGGAAAATTTGCATGTCCAGTTTGTGGTCTGAAGATGAAATGTCGTCATTTGAGAAGTTTAGGAGAGCAGGTATTTGATGAGTTTAGACACTTTCTCCAAAATAATCATAGGTATCGAATTGCTAAAAAAAATCTTTTCAATGGGAAAGAAGAGACATCATCAAGGCCACAAAGAATGACACCTCATTTATGAAAGTTGGAATACGATTGACTAAATCGTTGAGGTAATGTCATATTTTTCATCTAAAGTTTACAATTTTTATTTTGATATTGTCTTATATTTATTAATGCTGTAATTGATGCTCATGAAGGTCATCAAGGCATCAATGAACAACTTTCTAGAGGAATGAAAATTTATCCTACTCAATGTAGTAGGTTACCATACTACAAGGATCTCCAAATCGTGAATTTGTTTGATGCTATGCATATTGGAAAGAATGTAACAGAGACACTATGGAAAATGTTGGATGGAAGGCATGATATAGAACAAATTGCTAAAATTTGTACTGACATGCATGAATCCAATCATGCACTAAAATTTTTCATTGAATCAAATAGCAATGGAGATCGCATAAACACAAGTGCCCTTCCTTGGTTATTAACGGAGCAACAAAGTGATGCATTAAAAGAAGTTATCAAAAAAAAAAAAATTCTAACAAGATTTACTGCAAATATAAGAACTCTTCTATTGAAAAGAAAGGTGATTTTGGGCTAGGGTTGAAAACACATGATCGGCATACCTTCCTCAAGGTAAGTCATGTTTTCTATTTACAGTATATTTGTAAGATTGAATGTTGTACCAGTTGAATTATTTAATAATATATTAAAATGACCATTTTTTAATGATTGCAGTTTGTCCTACCTCTATCCCTTCCATAACAGTTTGACAACAGTATTAAACAAGTTATATATGATATTGGAAAATACATGAGGTTAGAAGTTTTTTTTCTTAGATTTGTAGCTTTTTATCTGAAATCTATTGTATAATTTTATTTGAAATCTCCTTTATGTATTTTTGAGTGTTGAATCTCTTTTAGGTGGTTATCATCTAAAGAAATTGATAAAAAAGATATAAAATATTGGAAGAGAAGAATTCCACAGCTTATGTGTGAAATGCAAAATTGTTTACCTCGAACATTTTTCAATGCTCAAGAATACTACCTCATACATCAAGTTGAGGAGATTGAATTGTGTGGACCTATACAAGCTAGATCAATGTGGATGGTTGAGAGGCACTTGAAATTTATGAAGGGCTTGGTTCGAAAAAGAGCAGATCCTGAGGGTTCTATGATAGAGGGATATATGATATACCAGACCATGGTGTATATTAGTGAATATCTTTCAAAATTTGCAGCAGGTATCCATGTAGATTGCATTTGGAATTCTAACTGTAATGACAAATTCAAAGGGGAGTACCTGATGGGGAAAGGTAGATTGAGGAGGGTGAGAGCTAATTATAAGCTTTTTTTTGTAATTTAACAATTCTTATCCATCATAAATATATATAAGTTGTTTCTAACTGGTCTAATTGTCTTCTTTATAGTTGGTTGTGAGTGGGATGCACTACACTTGTATATTGCAAACAATCTTGATTGGATGAAAGTATGGATTGAACAGACTGAAGAAAATGGTCGCTCATTAACATGGAATGGTGTTGCATCATTGGTTAAAGAAGCTCATCATAATGGAGATCCCAATGTTATGCCAATGGTACTTGATCTAATATATGGCTTAAGAGATACAGAGGTATGCATAAGATTACTAATCATGAGACATAATTTTAATATCAACTCACAGATCAATGAGAAGATTCTTGACATGTTTGAATAATTGCAGGTCAAACACCACAAAGCTATGTACTACCATGGCTATAAATTTGGCACAAAAAAGTTAGATGAAATGAAGAAAATGTGTGATTCTAGGATAAGTGATGTCTTCGCGGTCACCAATATTTCATCTTGAACTGACATAAATCCTCAAAAATCTGAAAATTGATACTATGGCATTTCGGATGATATACTTGAGTGTGACTTTAATTCATTCAAAATACTTCCATTTGTTGTCAAATGGTTTAGGTTACGACTGAATCAAAATGATCCAAATAGGAGTATTATTGAACATGATAATGGATTTACTATGATTAATACAAGGTCATTTGAGCCAATCATATTATTAGGCTCTTTTATTTATGGCTTTGGAGTTATTTTGATGAAAGTATATGAATATTTGATGTCACAAATGGTAGGAAAAAGCTACAATGATCGCTAATCAAATGAAATCTAAAATACGAGCGTCATATCTACATGACATTGGCCTTAGTACTGACTTTGTATTCATCACCCAACAAAGTATGCAAAGATACACTAATGAACTTGTTAATATTATCATCAAGGGTGACAGAAGTGAGGAGAATGAGGCATTGAGAATAGAATTGGACTGTAGAATCCAATCTTTGAAGATAAGCAGTAATTTGACTAAAGAAGTAATGGAAGTTCAATAGATATTAATAATTTATAGTATCTTATGGATCATGATGTCTAATTTTATGTGTTCTTGTATAGACATATGTGCCACTTGGGACATCACATGGTGAACATCGTCAGTGTTGTTGCGCAGTACCTTCGTGTAAGTAACACTTTGTTTTGATCAACATTATAACACTTACCTTTTTTTGTGGATGTTTCTCACTAGTATCCCATTTGATCTTTATCCATTGCAAATGTCTTTGCTAACAATATTGTATTCTTTAGCTCATGATGAAGTGCAGACTCCTCCTTCAGTTGGTGGTCCACTATTGTTTGCTGCATTGTCAGTAATAAGGACCATGCAAACATCATTGTCTATGCCCACTAGAATTGGTAAAACCTTGTTTGGCTATATTTTTTAATGTGCTATATTTTGTAATGTCTTTCTACAAGTTGATGAGAAAAGAAGTAGCATATCAGTGCTTAAATGATGTCTATAGAAGCCTACATACACACAAACACATGCATACACACACAATGTATACATACATACATACATACATATACATATATATATATATATATATATATATATACCCACACATAGAGAGACATGGACATAGGCAGGGAGGTAGACCAACAGAGAGCAGCACTAAAATTATCATTTAATTGTTATGATATTTCAGTCGATAGACCAACAGAGAGCAGTACTACTAAAACTGATCCATTTTCTGGAGCAATTCATGTGATTAGTATTGGTTCATATGAAGGGACATTGTTGCTGAATAAGAAAACTATGTTTTCATTAAAAGAACGAAAGCTTCTAGGTACTTTAAAATTGATATTATTTAAAGTGTAAATTTAGTTTACTTTTACATTACTCATTTTGGACTGATAAATCCTTTATGTTGTTGTAGGTAATAATGCTTTCTTTGAACATCTTTTTCATATGAAATTGAGACTATTTGGACCCACCATATGTAAAAGGTACGTAGTTTCATATCATTGCTACATAAATTTTCTTTTCTTTTATTTATTGTAATATATTAAAGTTATTGATCTAACAATCTATTTTTTTTTAAAAAGGTTTAATTTACAAGCTGTGGAATTATAAAATTAGTTGATTGCATCTATTGGGGAGAAATTTGGGAAAAACATTTTTGACACTGGCCTACTTTTGAAAAGAGCAGCAAAGCATATAAAGATTGTGATGGATCAATATAGAAGGGCTCTTAAGGATAACCCAAAGTATGACCATCCTCCTATGATTCCACTAATGGAGTGGAATGAAATAATAGAAGATGCAAAGGAGAAAAGGCTATGTGAAGATAGAGATAATGAAGCAGCATAGTGCAAAAAGAGGTATGTCATTATAGTATTAAGTACATTGTAATCATGCACTAATTATTGATATTTGTAAATATATAATCTAAGATGTTTTAAAATGTTCATAGATTGTAGGACCCATCTGTGGCTAAAAAAGCAAGAGTAGAAAAGGTTGGCCAACACAAACTTGGCTCTAGTGGCTATATGAATCTCTAGTCTCAACTTGTAAGTAGAGCAATGAATTTTTTTTTTTTAATATAATGTTGCAAATAGTTTTGTTTAATGAAACCATACATGGAAAATTAACATTATCAAAAAAAAAAATCATAGGGCACAAATTTCAATGTGGAGGTCACAGATGAAGATAGAAAAATTGCCTTGAAGGAAGGCTATAAAGTTGTGGTTGCACACCTACATGAAGAATCTATAAGCCTTGCCCAAGAATCAAGTGCACCAAATGATATCTTATAGGTAAATTGGTCAGATGAAAAGTAAATGAAATTAAATAGTTGAGAAGATTCTTTTTTGGTATTAGTTTTAAACATAAATTGACTACATAACAATGTGCATAACATTTTACTGTAGCCTTCATATCTTACCACAGAACCTACTTGTGACGAAGGCCATGACGTGAATTATAGTGATGGAGGTATTAATCTACTATTAGAAATTATTTATGCAATTATGAATACAATTTAACATCTTCAATTTGAATTTCACGTGTATCCTTTTTTTGAATATTTCAGAGCATGTTGAACATCATGCTGAAGGAGTGGACCATGTTCCAAGTGTTCAACATGTTGATGCAGTGGCAAATCAAAATGTTAATATACATGATGTGGCATTTTTAGGTAAGAAAAATGCATTTTATGTTGTACTTGTACTTAATTAAAAACTTGTACCAGTTAGAAAAAGAAAAAGAGTATGCCAATTTATCCCATTCACTTGTTCTTGCAAGAGAGCCCCCTTTAGTGCAGCAAACTCCTGCTCCTCCAAAGAGAAGGAGCCATCATAATTTGACATTACATGTGCCAGAAGAGGAGGAGAATGATGCAGCTATGGATGCTCCTATGAGTACTTTTCTTAAGAAAGCTCAGAAAACAAAAAAAAGAAATGATGTTTTAAAAATCTTCTTTGATAAACCTTGTTGGATAATGAAAGAACTTTTTTTAAAGTAATTATGTATGAATGATGCGTATTAATACAGATTTTTATTTTATGTTAACGAATATTGTTATGTGTTAATGAAGTTTTTATTAGTATTGTGTATTAATGAATTTTATATCATATTAATGAATGTTATGTCATTGTATTGATTGAATGTTATAGTTCATAAATGGATGAATTAATGAATGAAGTATGTAATTAGATGATAATGGGTACTTTAGATTGATGTTAGGGGGAGGGGGGGTTGAGGCCAAATGAGCTTCCACCTTCATGTGGTTGGCCTTGTTAAGTAGAGAATATTATAGTATTCTTGAAACCAAGTGAAGCTCAAACTAACATAAAATGGACACTTTGCATGTCGTTGGTCTAAAATGATCCACGACTACTGTTGCCCATAACATACAATGCAAATGTGATATGGGATTTATGTGAAGCAATGGATGAGATTGATGAAGATGATGACTCTGCCTATGGAGATTTTGAAGATCTAGAGATAGGAGAGAAATATGGAGATAAAGCTAATGATAGCCTGGAGGACAGTAAAAATTTGAAGTCTACAGAAGAACAACAAATATTAAAAAAGATTGCACTTCGTGCCAAATTTTATTCTCAATATCCTTTTGGCTATTTTCTTTTCCAGTCATACAATGCCTACTTTTAAAGATATTTAGTTTCCATGGTTCATAACATTGTGAAAAAATTTTCTCAAGTGGATAGCACTGTGTATGAAATTCATCCTTAGGATATGATGCAGGATTAGAAGTCTAGAGTTTCCTTGCATGGGTGACTACATTGCAAGAGTTGGAACAAAAAAGCAACTGAAATTACCACCAAATCTTCTACAACCTCCACAAGGTTATACAAGGTTTGACTCACCTTACAAGAAGGACCTTACTGAGGTTTTTTGCTGCTGCTTTAAGTCATAGACCCAACACTTCATGAAATGTTGCAACTCTTCTTCTTGTCACTTGTACAACCCAAGCATCATACACCAACCTTGGCACAAGGTGATCAAGCAACCCCAACCTTCCTAACATCCAAGGGAACTGAAAAAAACATCAACACACCCAAAACAAATTAGGTATATGGTAGATTTGATGTTACCAGTCATAAGCTAAATTGCAACACTTGACTCTTATACCATACACACAACCAAGAATGCAATTGGATCCTCTAGAACTCCCAAGCACCAAGGATAGTTTGGAACAACTCCTATATGACCAAAACAAGGTGCAAAAAAGGTTGGAAACCCTGCCAACCACTTACCAAGCAAAGTGTTGCAACCAACCAAATAAGCGCTTAGGTTTCTTAGCATTGTTTTCCACCAATAACTCCAAATGTTTACAAAGGACTAGGCAAAGAAAAGAAAAATTCAAACACCCTTTTCAAAGTGGCAAAAGACTCCAATGTTTCAAAACCTAACTCCACTCCAGCATACCCTAGCCTTAATCTTGCACACAGGCCTAATTAGCAACTTTAGGCTTGGTCTACAATGAAAAGGTTAAAAATATGGGTGCATGGATCAATTCTTCAACTTCAATGTGTCCTCCTGATCAAACTTAAGATGCCTTGCCTCCACACCAAGTCCCAAGTTCCTTTTATCACTCTAACTCATCAAATTGCAAAAACAAGGTCTAATACATGGGTCTTATTAGACGTAGCGCTTGCTCTTAAAAATTCTTGTTGCAATCTCTTGGCTCCAGGATTTTGACATTTGATAACACAATGCCCTAGTTTTCTCCATACCAAATTGGAGAAAATTCCAACGGTGGGAATTCAAACTAGGGCCATTCCTTTGGCCAAAACCCTTGTTTTGAAGGTTTCACAGGCAGCAAGGAAGAAAAATATATAACTTGCAAATGAAATCAGATCTCTCCTTGAAACCAATGCCAAAACTTCATAAAATTCAACCTCGAACTTTTCAATGCAAAACAGCCACCATAAAACCTTCAGGAGTCCATACAGTATGCAAAAAATAGTCAAAAAGGCTTAGAAATAGTAGATTTTATTAATTTTAAAGCAAGTACAATGGTTCTCTTCATCCAATGGATGTTTAGAGCCTTTATAGGCTTGTACAAAGTGGGTAGAACCACCCCATGGCAGTTGTAGCCATTTGGGAGTGGTTTCTATTAAGAGTTATTAATTTTGCAAAAAGTTGCTAATGCAACTTTGCAACTTTTGCATTTCCTTTTGATATTTTAACTACCCTCCAAACAAAACGAGTTCTAAACCTTCCAAATGTTTAGTCTAAGACTCTAGACCCTTAAAACAACCTAGAAAAAAAGGTATGAATCTAACTCCACCCTAGGACCAATTGATGCCCAGGTTCATATTGTTACTTGGGGTCTTGTGTCCGTTACAATGGTGGTTGTCCTTTATTATTCCTAATCCTTATGACATTGCATAAAAAAAAACATAAAAAAAAACAATAGATTAGGTGTTCTGCACCATTCTCCCCTGCATAAAAGAAACTCCAATCTCTGGAGTGGTGTCAAGTGAGGGATCAAAACCATGTGCCTTAAGGTCCTTTCTTGATATCCATGTTGCATTTGCTATTGGTTGTCCCTTCCACTATACAAGATATTCAAAATAAGTCCCCCTTCTGGTCTACTTATTAATCCTTTTGTCTAGGATGGCTTCCACAACCAGTTTGGGCTTTGGTGGAATGTTTTTCCCCAACTCTTCCTTGAGGTTTGTTGTAGTACCTACATCACCTATAATAGCACATTTAAAAGAATACAAGTCAAATACATTAAATATGGGTAATAAATTAAGATCACAAGGAAAATCAATTTGATAGGCATTATTGCCACACCTTTTCACTATTTTAAAGGTCAAGCAATGGATGAGAGTGATGAAGATGATGACTCTGCCTATGGAGATTTTGAAGATCTTGAGACGAGAGAGAAATATGGAGATGAAGCTAATGATAGCCTGGAGGACAGTAAAAATTTGAAATCTACAGAAGAACAACGAAGACTGAAAAAGCTTGCACTTTGTGCCAAATTTTATTCTCAATATCCTTTTGGCTATTTTTTTCTAGTCATACAATACCTACTTTTAAAGATATTTAGTTTCCATGGTTCATAACATTGTGAAAAATTTTCTTGGATAGCACTATGTATGAGATCCATCTTTAGGATATGATGCAAGATTAGAAGTCCACAGTTTCCCTTTCATGGGTGACTGCATTACAAGAGTTGGGAAAGTCTATTTCTAAAGAATTAATAGTAATTAGGTACATAGCCAACTAGGCACAATAAATATGAGTGGGAAGAGCTAAATGACCATCTACTTTAAGGTTGTGAATTGGGATAGATAAATAGAATTGGCATAGATAAATGACCATCACCTTGCTATTGGTATCTAGTGCAACAATAACAATATTTTCATACATTTATTTATCTAGAATGAATCATCCTTACTCCTCAAGGATGTTAAAACTTAAATCTTTTTTATTTTCTTGGCTAAGATTTTAGTTATGAATTTGTCAGATAAATTGCGAAGAGAAACATACGTGAACCTATTGAAGGCGAGAGTGTTCTCTTCTTTAGGTACCAATGCTAAGGCAGAATTGATGGCTTCAATGACCATACCACTTTGTGAACATCTTCAACCAATTGGAGGTCAACCGCAATGAATTCAAAAAACTAATGGCTAAAAGAGTCTGAGATCTCATCAGGTTTAGGTGTCTTGTCTTATAGCCTTGTTCAAAACAAAATCCCTGACCTCCTTCATGGTGACAATTTGACAATATAATATTTTTAATTTCTTTAGTGATGATATTAGGAATGTGATTAAAAGAGAGAAGCTTGAAAAACAAGGTCTCATTTGACTTGTGATAAAAATCTTTTTAATTCCTTTTCTATTAAAAATCATATTGCCATTGCCTAACACAAATTTTTTGATTGTGTTCCTTTCACACCTTTGATATGCTTTGAGGTGAAAAATATATTTTATTAGCATCTCCTTCATAGCATCAAGTTATGTAGAATTCGACCCTCAAATGCTCTTCCTTCCTAACTATTTTATGCAACTGGGCAAGGAAAAATAATCTCTTTGATTTAAGAGCTTTAGTTATGATCAACAAATACATTCCAAAACATTATCATAAGATGTGGTCACAAAGAGCATGTTGATGTTGGCAAAATATGTAATGTCGTGCCCACCCAAGTGTTAACTCTTACCCTACTTTGATATTTCTACCATAGGATTAAAATTTATATTAAGTTCATTCTGATATGATGTAATTGTAGGATGGATATGTGCCTTCTAGATTGCAATCACCTGTTCACAATATTATGATAGTTTGGCTGTGATTTCAGTTATTAGATTTGATGCTTCACCTCAAGTGTGTATAATGTATATACAAGTTTATGGCTAATGAATGTATATGGAAAGGAATGACATGGTTTCACTAACCCTTCTTACTGTACCTAGTTTGTGTGGTCAAGTTAGTGACCTTGTTACTTAGGGTATGTTTCATTACTTCACCCATCATATTTGGATACAAATAAAAGGATGTTCTTGCCTAAATTGCCGATGATCTGAACTATTTGTTATTTTGAACCCATGTGTTGTGGATGATTACTATCAATATGATTCCATTATTTACTATTATTATGAACTACTTCATTTTTCCATATCACCGATAGACAAAAGACATATGAATAGGTTTTTGAGGTATAGTTGTATAAATTGTAAAATTTGCACATTGTTCCTCAAGAAACTTTATAATATGTTAACATTGACTTAGTCTTATTGTCCTCCAAAAAATAGCAAAACCATAATATGATTACCATAGAGATGAGGTCATATACTTTTTAGCATTTCAATAGTTTATTCATGTGTTTGATATCGAAGTTGGTGTTGCAGCTGCTTTATATGCAAATGTTGGATATTCTAACTCCAATATATTTATTGCTTTAGCTCACCCAGGATGCAGTTCAACAACCCTCTTTAATCAGGACCTCTCAAAGTCAACATGCTTGATTTTTTTAAGTTGCCCACCTGTTAATGAAGATTTGATTAGTAGTGCTTCAAGGTACTATTCTTCTTGTGTGTGTATGTAATGGTTCACAATTTCATGATTCTATAATCTACCTATTTGGGCTAACTTTTTTGGATTCTACAGTAGTATTTTTGCTCCAATAGTATAGACAATGAATTGTGTCATCAGTATTCTGAAGCCTGTGTGCAAGTCTACAAAGAGATGGGTCTCAAGCTTATAGATTCATTACTACACTCAGGAATGGGCTCATCTTCAATCTTCAAAAGATTGAATATCAGCCAATTCCCGACTGTGGTAATGAATCTCAAAGCTCCTTCAGCCTGAGCATATCATGTCCTTTGGATGATCTTTTTGAAGCTGCTTCAACATTGTATCCTTCAGACTTTAGTTTATACCTGCCAACAACAAGACTACTTTGTGTCATTAGAATCATGAATAAGGAATGCAGAGGTAAGCTTTTCTAGATTTTTGCTGAGAAAATGTTGATATTAAAGTAGTGGGGCTGCTTGGCATTTTATACAAATTTGTTTGGTGTAATTTAAGATTTGAAGAAAACTATTGAAAATTTTCCTGTCCTTCCTATTTTATGCAAATTAAAGATGAGATTCATTGTTACTTGACTCCTCTACAATTTTCAATAACCGCTAGGATACTAAGAGCATATCATCTTGGAATGTCGGTATCATGGTTGTTTAACAAGGTTACATTTAATGCTAAGTGCTTAGTAGAACATAATTCTGTATCTCTTATAATCTAGTTAGGTGGCTAAAGGCTTTTTTCTTGAGTGTAGGATTACACACAATACATTCCCCTCTCAGTTTATGAATTAGAATCATGGTTTGGGACACCCTTAATTTATGTGTTGATCATTCTACTACTCGTATGATTGTGAATGCATTTTTGGAGATAAGTTTTACTCAATAAATTGTGAAGTGCATGGAATCTTCTATGTTTAATCCAAAGAAATACATATGCCCCTTTATAAGTTAATTATTTGTTTGAGTATATATAATATATTTCTTGACAGTGTCTTTGGTTGATGTGTAGCATCAAGACTTGGCTTCTGGTATTTCTTCTGCAGTCGCAATGAAGGATTGTATATTACTTGCAGCTTGTGGAGTAGATGAGATTCTTCCTCAGAGTCCTGAATTTCCAGCTGATATCTTCACTTCATGTCTCACAACACCTATTAAAATTGCATTGCAATGGTATTATCTTATTCTCATACCTCTAATCATCTCATTATTTTTACACATGATTGAGAAAATGCAATTTGTGATGCGCTAATAGCCAGCTCCTTTGCTGGGTACAACAACTGGACATATTAGGGAGTGAATTAATAGCATGGTTTCTCATACAAAATCAATTTAATATAGAGTTTTGGTAATGACTATTTATCTATGTTGTATCTTAAATTATTCTTATTTCCCTCAAATATGTGTCACGATGGATATAGTGTTAACATGTATCATAATATTGAAATGATTCTCTAAGGCAAGGCAAAGTTATTTACTATGCACAAATAGCTCACTTCTAATGGAATGGAACTTAAAAACATTGGGATATTGAAATTAGTGATCCTTTTATTCCCATCACGTGAAATTTTTGGTTTTTGCAATGTATGTTACTAGTTTTGGATTTATGTTTGCTAAACATGATTACATCTTTATCTAACAAGACATAAAGAATTACCAAAATACTTGTCACCCATCCTTGTACTACTTCATCTACATCATCTGAGAAAATCATTTATGCTTTGATGGATTCCTATAGCTTATCCCAAAGCTCTCATTCAACAGTTATGAGATGATCAATCAAGAGGAAATAGTTGACTAGAGCTTAGAGTGGCACAATTTTTAGATGATCATATGAAATGAAATGGGCGTGCGAGTAGAAAGAAACTAGAAAGATATTGTGTACAAATGAAGGCATGAAATGGATCATTTTAGAGCACTCAACACAAACACTTAGCACTTAGTACATATAATCATTCAAGATCAAATGGGTGTGTGGGATTATACACATAATGAATAATAAAGGAGGGAATTGAAACCTCCTTGAGGCTCACACTTGTTGAGGTCCACTTCAACAATGGCCCTTCCTGTGAATTTTTTGTGTAAAACCTTTCTAATGAGATAATGTGTTATGAGCTCTTCATCAGTGGGATGGAATGTGAATCCAAGAGGTAGTTGTGCATCACCCATATCATGACTGTAACTAAAGTTAAGAGAATTCAATAATAGAGGCTCTTAACTTTAGTTACAGTCATGATATGGGTGATGCACAACTGCCTCCTAGACTCACATTCCATCCCACTGATGAAGAGCTCATAACACATTATCTCATTAGAAAGGTTTTATAGAACAATTTTACAGGAAGGGCCATTGCTGAAGTAGACATCAACAAGTGTGAGCCTCAAAATTTTTTTGGACCAATTCCCAGTAGTTTTCTACCAAGCATTGGTCAAAATTTTGACCAATGCATGGCAATTTTTAACCAATCATTGGTCAAAATTTTGACCAATACTTGACAGTTTTCAACCAAGAATTGGTCAAAATTTTGACCAATTCTTGGCAGAACTTGTGCCAACATTTTTGAAAGGTTTTGACCAAACCAAAAAAATTTTGACCAATGGGTTGGTTGAACTTGGTCAAAATTTGGTCAAAAATTGGGTCAAAATTTTGACCAATAATGGTTGAAAAATGACCTCCAATGTACTAGTGAACCATGGAAGCCTTCATAGCCATAGCCACCACCAAGAAATCCTTGTGAACAAGCATGAATCCACACATCCCATGCCATGCTTCCAACCTTCACAAATGCTCCCTTAGCTAACCTATCAAGCCTTGTCCCACTCGACTCTTGCCTTTTTCACTCTTTCTCTACAACAACAACTTTTGTGGCTACTTATATAGTAGCAAGTCTCACAAAACCACTAAGTGGTATTACATAAACCATGTGCTACCTAACCCACTGACCCCGCACTTAATATTGGGCATTTAATTCTTTTCTCCAATATTAAATAATTACATGAAATATTTTCACAATGTTACAATACAACTCATCAAGAATATTCCATGGGAATCTTTACATGTTGCACATCCATCTAGGCACAACATTACATAATAAAATAAAATAATAAAATATAACAATATTATGCAATGTGTGCAACACCCATTATCTCAACAATCTGCCACTTGTTGTATACATTGCATAGGGTCAATCTGTAGCCACATAAATGAACAAGAGAACAATCCCTCCCAGCACATCCACCATCATGGATCAAAATACACCAAGTGCTCCATCCTGGTACCTACAAAAAAAACAAATTATCCAACATCTCAAACATGAATGATCTCACCTTTCACATTAGAAGATCATAAAATCTTGTACCAACTGAAATTCCAAGCACAAATAACCTAATCTAAAGGTAATCACATGTATTTGTAGTTGTCAAAATATCCATAGCTAAAATAGCACCCACATCAAAGTGCCAAACCCATCCAACTATCCATACCTCAAAGGTATAACAAGTGAATTTTATATCACTTACATATCTAATCTATAACCTACAATCACAAGCCTCGAGAGAAATACCTACCACATATATACCAAGAAGCTCCAACTACAAAAGATAATGTCAAATCTATAACCAATCCACTCACAACATCTCAAAGAAGTGAATCCATGTAGTATTAAGGACATCCACAATACATAAACTGATATCCTACAAGAACAACTCTTGTAACAAGTCTCCAATAGTCTCCAAAATTCTCCACAACCAATAGAGGAAAAAGATAAAGGAATAACCATATCATCTCTCACATGACATATATGAGCACAAACTAGTGATCACAATCTCTAGCCAATCTCAAATCCAATATAGGCAAAACTGAACATCCAAGAAGATAACCAAGACTAGAGAAACCATGCAAATCATAACCTATATCATGTCCTTCTACACACACCTCTAGATGTAAACTGTGCAAGTATGATCTCCTCTATAAAACCCCAACAAGAAGCCTCAACAACACCCAAACCATACCATATCACTAATCATGTATGTAAGCCTCTCACAAGAAGATCAAACTCATAAAACCATTCCTAATCCAAGGAAAATGCTCAATATAAAACCATCTCCCAAACTCAACCAACATAACAACATATGCATGTGGAGATAACCAATGCTAAACCAACTCTCAAATGAACCCTCCAAAACTAACTCGTGTACCATAGCTCAAGATCCATATCCATGAAAGATAAGCATAAATATAATGTGACTGAGAGAAACAATGGCCTATACCTCTCAAGTAGAAAGCCGCTGAGTAGACCAAGAGTGAGGAATGAGAATGCTCATCAAGATACCCAAGTCTCCAAGCAAGACTCATCTAAGAACAATCTCCTCTCAAGTCCACATCAGGTGACTATCCCTTGGACTTCTTGCTGAAACCATCAACCATCCCAACAAATAGTTCTCTAATTCAAGATAAATCAGCATCACCATGGTCTCTAAGTATCCATAAGCACCTATAACCAATCAATCCATGCCAACTCCAAATGCAACATAGCAATATCATGAAGTATCTAGCTTATGATTAGTGTACTTAATACCAAGAAACTAAACTAAGATCAATGTCAAACTTCCAACCATGGCCTCAAGAACATAAACATGACAACATGATCTAACCATGTCAACCAAAGAGATAGCATGCTCCACATGAACATACTATAACATGTCACAACTCTAAAAATGTATCAAGAGTACACCATGACATAATAATGAAACCATCCTCATACCAAGGATAACATGCCGAATAAAAGCATAAATCGCACCTTTACCAAGAACTCCATAAGTCCTCAAGATGTAACCATCTCTATACATCATGAAAAAAACCATCTCTTCATACCAGGAAGAACCATCTCCACACACCATAAAGATAACAAGTGCACCATGAAAATGTCGAAGATGCTTCTATAGCAACAACATCTAAGACAAACTTCCAACATCTGCAACCACTCAATAAATATATCAATGCCAACAACTCCCACTCAACCGTGGTACCAAGTCACGGATAGCATCATAAAATCCATCTCCTATATGAAGATCCAAACCAAACTAGGAACTAATCCTACACTATCACTGTCACAAACTCCCACTAAACTGTATATCCAAGCTATCCATGACATCATGATGAAAAAATTCATCCTCTAACCATGAGAATCAACCAAGTCATCAAACCATCAAAGAACTCAAAGTGCACATCATGAGCTCCTCAAAAGAAACCAAATAACCATGATCCTCAACCAAGAAGATATACCACCATAACTGAATTAAAAAATCCAAGTTAATGAATATCAAAGAAGTACCTCTATATCCAATCATATCATGCCAAAATCTATGACACCATGATCACATCCATGAACCGAGCATCTGGCTCTCAATATGTCTAACCTATTAGCATAAAATAGTCAATCGCAATTCTCTACCATGATTGTACCTAGTAACAACATCTCATCCCTTCTAAATGAAGAAAATAGTAAATCATGTGACTTAGGCCATAGACAACCCAAATCCAAGTCACCAATCTTAATATACATCAATAATGAAAGATCAATGGGAAAAGACAACCCATAACCAAGCTATAAATGCAACCTATAGGTATGGACCACTTACAACACTACACAACTTGTAGATCCAACAAGTCATCATACATTTCCAAACCAAACATTAATAACCATATCATCATGAGACCAATCTGAAATATGAATTGAGTATACAATGACATCAAATCTTAAATCTCCAATGCCATAAACTCACAATGTTACCATAGTCAAAATATATCTATAAACTGTTCAGATAAATATATCAACAAATAAATCATGTCAAACTTGCACCAGATCTAAACCAATGTGTAGAGCTCTCCAAGAGCTTTCCATTGACTACTCGAAATCCAAAATCCAACTTTGTATGCCCAAGTTATGCCCTAATCCATGCTCAAAATAAACAACATCTTCCTTTATGGCTCTTAAAACTTGAAAAATATCAAAATCATAGAACCAAACTTACACCAAGTTGTACTGCTATGAATTAGCTTTCCAATGCCTATAAGAACATTGAAATCCAATATTCTAAGAGAAAGTTATGGCCATTTTACTAAGACAGTCTTTTTTCCATTTTCACTATGATTTTTTTATTTTTTATTTTTTTTGTGACAAAAGTTCCAACGCGATTAAATATGATGGCCATCATGGGCTGAAACCAAAAAACTCTTTCATTTCCTCTGAACATGGCCAAACTAGGGCATATTATATATCAAAATTTATGGAAATGTCGACCTAGATCCAATGATGAGGTCTATTTTTACCCAGGAGGTCATTCTACAAGCTCCCCCTAAAACTCTCATTTTAAATGAAACATCCAAAAAATCCTTTTGTCCAAAAAATTTCAGATGCCCAAATCTTTTAACATCCCATCATAACAGCAAATCCAAAACCCTTTGATTTGCAATAAATCATTCATATATCTTGCCCTTTCTTTTATCCTCTCTTGCATTCCCATGGATTCAATCTAGGGTTACAACAACACAACCATAGCTCTAATACCACTTGTAAGGAAACTTGACAACATGAAAAATAAAAATTTCCACATAACCCATCTCATAGATTTAAAATAAATATGGAATTCAAATCCACATGCAAGAGAATAGACAACATACTCACAAAATTGTGACACAACATATACCCTAGGAAACCCTCATTGAGGGAAAAAACCTAGCCTCCAAAAGCATCCATCACCATGTATTATTTAGCAAAAAACACCATTGCAATACAACCATGGAAGCCTTCATAGCCATAGCCGCCACCAAGCAATCCATGTGAACAAGCATTAATACACACATCCCATGCCATGCTTCCAACCTTCACAAATGCTTCCTTAGCTAACCTGTCAAGCCTTGTCCTGCTTGACTCTTGCCTTTTTCACTCTTTCTCTACAACAACTACCCTTGTGGCTACTTATACAGTAGAAAGTCCCACAAAACCACTAAGCAGTATTACATAAACCATGTGCTACCTAACCCACTGAACCCACATTTAATGTTGGGCATTTAATTCTTTTCCACAATATTAAATAATTACATGAAATATTTTTCACAATGTTACAATGCAACTCATCAAGAATATTCCATGGGAATCTTTACATGTTGCACGTCCATCTAGGCACAACATTACATAATAAAATATAAGAATAAAATATAACAATATTATGCAATGTGTGCAACACCCATTATCTCAACATACATGGATTCACTTCTGTTAGAAATGGAAAAAAAAATCTGTAAATAAGCAACACCAAGAAAGAATCTAAGTGAGTAAATTCATGAAAAGATATTACCATAAAATAGGAGAGAGAAAGCTTCAAGCTCCAACACCATGAGACAAGATATTTGAAAAGGGGAAAGCAAAGAAAACCCCTTGTGACATTATGAATGAGGAATGAAAAGCCTAAGAAGAAAAAGAGAGAGAGCAAGAGAGCAATTGCTCATACAATAATTGAGAAGAGGAAGAAACCTCATTGTTAAATGAGAGAAGAGGGTCATCTCTTAAATAGAGATGAGAGAGAGGAGTTAGAATGTAACTCCCATGTCTATGAATGCCACCATTCATATGTGTGTGAGGCCAAGTGTGAGATTCCTCTTAAGGAGGAATAATCTAAAATTAGAAATTACAATACATATTTATCCTCACATATTCCACTAGATGACAAAATAAGATGTAGTGGAAAAAGGACAAAAAAGAAATATATTAGGATACCTTGGCTTATATCCTAATATATTATAATAATAAATAAATAAGGTCTAACCTTGGTTTATAAATACACCAAGGAAAGATTACAACTTCTAACACCCCCCTTTAATCTTTACTTGGGGTAATTACATCAAAGGGTATTAAACCCATAATTTACAAAAATGTGCAACTTAATCTTCAATATGAAGTAATTTGATTGTCTTCAAGCCATATGGTACATTTTTAGGGCCAAGAGAAGCACATGAGTCCTTTGAATGTGGAAGCATAGACACATCTTCAAGAAGGTTCTTTGATGGATCACCTGAAAAAAAATAGAGAACAAGACAACAATCCACAAGAAGTATTTCATCTTATAGTCAAATTAGAAATCCTTTTGAATAAGGATAATAAAATTCTCATAGAGAAACAATGAGTAAAACATGTTACCACAAAAAAATGGAGATAACCTGATATCAAGATAAATTATATGCTCAAAAAATTGTCAACAAGGACAAATTGAGTAAAAAGCTTGATCAATGCTCTCATGAAAAGAATATTATACTAATGCACAAATGACCACAGACAAGGTCAACTAATGATACGTGCATCAACATTGCATCAATCATATGGATATAGACAGTCCACTTAATGAATCATCCCACTGCAAGTTAATGGGCGAACAATCCATAACATGCATGACTCATGATCTAAGCAATAAAGTATGCAGATCATTATCACATTAATATATGAAAATAAAGTAAAAGAGAGACATGCTGATCAAATTAGAATTATCATGATTTGTTAGGATAATCAAAAGAATGGATTATGAGGATATACCAACATATTGCCTTCAAATTGGATCAAATTATCTAAATTTGGAGGGGAAACTCCAATAATAGCATCCTCTTCATTAAGGAGCAAAAATGGAACAACATGGAGGGAAACTCCATAAAAAATGAGTGCATACCAATATAGGATGGAGGGATACTCCATGGAAAAGATAAGGAAACTATGTATCAGTTATACTAAGGGGACCTACATAGTTATCCTTGAAAAAATTTGCTCCCTATGCAACTCAAAACAAATATCATATAAATCACGTATATCAATGGTATAAAACCATAAAGTGCCAACATGGGTATAGAATGATGCTATAAAAGCATAAAAGTGCAACTATATGCACATCAAAATGAAGGCAAATGTGTAAGATTACTCATAATCCAATTAAGTAAAATGATTTAAGGAAGATCAACTAAATATAGATATCAGGTATAAAACACCATTGAGGGTAAACATGGGTATGAAATTCATTTTGTAAAGGTATATATTAATTTTTGAAATATTATAGTCATAAATTATATATTTATCTGGGCATATATGTGGGCCCCCATATATACTCAAATAAATATACGAAAATGGATTGGTTAAAGAAAATAAGCACCTTTCCATACTTAATATTTTGGAAAGTCACAATATTTACCTTGGTTCAAAAATATAACCTCAAAGTAATAAGAACATAAAGTCATGGGAAAAGAAAAGATCTCCCCATTTTTCTCATACTATGCCTTCAAGATTGGAAGTGATTCAAAAAAAAAAAATTTGAAAAAAAACTAAAAAAAACTTAGTAATTGATAATGAAGTCAGAGACCTGGTAAATAAAGCATATAGAACGACTTTGGAGCTAATCAAAAAGAACAAGGAAAATGTGGAACAGATGGCAAAATTTCTGCTTGAGAAAGAGGTATTATATCAAGAAGACTTAGTTCAACTGCTTGGAGAGAGACCATTCAAGTCTAGTGAGCCAACCAATTATGACCATTTCAAAAAAGGGCTTTGAGAGTAAAGGTGTTGGGGAGGGAGAAGGTAACAAAGATGACATATGCACAAGTTGCCCTGTATGGGTTTAGTGAGAAAATTGGGCTTCTGTCATTTCCTCAAAATAAGGATTCTTGTGAAATGACAAAGCCTTATAGTAATAAAACTGCTGCAAAACCATCATATTGGCTTATATTTCTTGCGCGCCTACTAGCAGACGAACGATATGTATTTAGAAAAGTGACATATACGCATTGCGTTTCTATGCGTCAGATACCTTGATCCTAGATATTATCGAATAACTGCACATAATATTATCTAATATTGTATAATTGTGATTTTAATTGTAAGCCAACTGCGGGAGACCAACAAGGGACACACACCAGATACTAAGGATGCTTCTTGCTAGAATTGGAAATAGCCTTGCAAAAAAAAAGCGAAGTCAAGGCAGATGCTTGCAAAATGTTTACACAGATGTATCACATCTTTCAAATCCTGGCTTGGTTGGTGAAGTATCCCATGTTTTGTGTTCCTCGAAATCATTACCTGCTTCCTACAATGTTTGTTCAGCTAGTTTCTTTCAAGCAGAATTTCTAAAGAGATACTTGCATGGCATAAGGCCAAATGAAATGTTAATTCATAATTATTGCTTATCAAAGGTCTTGCCAAGGAAATCTAGGGTCTGGCTCTTCAGTAGTGAAGCTCCAAAGAAGAAAAGTTTTGAAAAATTCTATCTTTTTCATTGATCCCTCGAGATCAAAAGCAGCAGATAAGCTTTCAAGAATTCAAAAATAAGCTTTTGGAACCTGGGCTTGTGGATCATATTATAGTTTCAAAATAGTATGTTGCAAAGGTTTATGTTCAAAATTCAGTCGATACCGCTACGCAAAGTGACAGCCAGGATGGTGGTATACATCCTCGCCGAATGACCTCTGGTGTTGGTGGCCAATATAAGTACTATTTTAATATTGGTAGTGTTGAATCCTTTGAGGAGAAGTTGGAGGATGCACAAGAAAAATTAGGCACTGATCCTCATGATTATATTCCTGTAACATATGTTTCAGAAATGGTTTGGTACCAAGAGCTATTAAGATTTGCACCTACAGCATTGATTCTTGGATCACCTTTTTACTTTGGGTGAAGAATGCAAGGAGGATCTGGCAGATAAGAATATGCTAAAAAGAGTTAAGAAACTTTTCTTAACAAAGTTTGAATAAAAGCTTGTAATGAGTAAGAGAGATTTAAAATAGAATATTGCACTTTTCTGACAATGAATGATTTCATGCCAAAAATAGGTTGACAAAAGGCAATGATAAAAGCAAATGATGCCTCTGTCAAGAGCTCAAAAAAGAAAAAGAATCTTGCATGAAAAGACAAGAAAAAGTTACTAAAAATAATAGATTTTAGGAATAGATTGATGAAACCAAATAAAATCATATCTAGCTAAAAAAAACACCTACCATAAGTTCTCAATGAAAAGGAAAAAATAGGTAATGTAAAGGCAATGGCCCCCTTTCAGACTCACTACCTACTGTGAATATAGATTCAGTGAAAGTAGAAACTCAATCTGAAGTTATTATGGATTCTACTTTTTCAGGTTCTGTGAACTTATTATGGATTTTACTTTTTCAGGTTCTGTGAACTTGGCTAATGTAGATTCTTCTATGTTAGGTTCTAGAAATGTGGTGAAAGTAGAGGCTCAACCTTTACGTAATGCATATAGCAGAGATGCCAACGATACTGTTTGGCCCAAGTGTAAAGAATTTGAGGTTCCATTAATATTTCAAACTGACTCTGAAAGCATTCAATCAAAAATATGTGGTACTAGAATAAAAGTTGAATATGAAATGGAGGATGAGGACTACAAATTATTTATAGACAATGTAAGATTAGATGGCCTATCATATGTGCAAATAGATGGCCTATCATATGTGCAAGGGACAAGGCCTTGAAGTCACAGGACCAATATTGCATCTGGCTAAGAATGCTGGATTCACAAATGTACATGATTTTCTCATCTTTCGAACAACGCATGAATCTCCTTGTGAAATCTCCCTTCGTAAACTCGGCTTTGGGTCTCGGCACGGAACCCACTAATATTATTGGAGATGCATTTTCCGGAGAGGGCAGGCACGATGGAGAGAATATTAGAATAGGAGAGAGATATTACCATAAGAATGAGAACAACTACTGCTACCATGGGCATGATGGTGCACCTTGTGAAAAAAAAAACACCAACCCGACAATATTTACTAGAAGCCCTCCAACAGAAACAAACAACAAGCTTTCTGTAGAAATTTTTTGCGGATGGTTCAAATAAATTTTTTAATTTTAAAAGAGATATATTCTAAATTCCAAGAAGAGATGAAGATTAGAATATAATGCACAAGCGAGCTTAGTGCTTCCTCCAAATAGATAAAACCAGCATCCAGTTGAGTAGTTCATGAAAAAAAAAAGACAAAAAAAAACATAGAAGCACGATATATAGTCAGAGAGCCATTTCTTAAGCAAAAAAAAATTTTAGAAAACAAACTGTGAACGCTTTGGCGGCAAGCCTTCCAAAGGAGTTAGATGAAAACTAATAGAAAATAAGAAGTAACCTGCACAAATTAGAGCAAACAGAAGTTAATCGGGTTTGGCGGTAAACCAGCCAAACTCAAAAAAAATTCAATTTATTCCATCTTAAGAAGATTAAAGAAGAAACTAGTGAAATCTCTCTCAAGAGTCTCCTTCGAATCGTACCTTCATGTAAACACTCAAAAAAAAGATTAAACTGCTCTGATACCATGTTAGAAATGGAAAAAGAAATCCGTAAATAAGCAACACCAGGAAAGAATCTAAGTGAGTAAATGCATGAAAAGATATTACCATAAAATAGGAGAGAGAAAGCTTCAAGCTCCAACACCATGAGACAAGATATTTGGAAAGGGGAAAGCAAAGAAAACCCCTTGTGACATTATGAATGAGGCATGAAAAGCCTAAGAAGAAAAAGAGAGAGAGCAAGAGAGCAATTGCTCATACAATAATTGAGAAGAGGAAGAAACCTCATTGTTAAATAAGAGAAGAGGGTCATCTCTTAAATAGAGATGAGAGAGAGGAGTTAGAATTTAACTCCCATGTCTATGAATGCCACCATTCATATGTGTGTGAGGCCAAGTGTGAGATTCCTCTTAAGGAGGAATAATCTAAAATTAGAAATTACAATACATGTTTATCCTCACATATTCCACTAGATGACAAAATAAGATGTAGTGGAAAAAGGACAAAAAAGAAATATATTAGGATACCATGGCTTATATCCTAATATATTATAATAATAAATAAAGGAGGTCTAACCTTGGTTTATAAATACACCAAGGAAAGATTACAACTTCTAACAACTCCTTTGAGATTTTGTGAGTGGATTGATTATAGATTTGACCTTACCTTTCATAGTGGAAGCTTTTTGGTATATATGTGGTAGATATTGCTCTTGAGGCTTATGATTGCAGGTTACAAATTGGATATGTTGATGATGTGAAATTCACTTGGTATACCTTTGGAGGCATGGATAGTTGGATGGGTTTGGCACTTGTTGTGGGTGTTATTTCAGCTATGGATATTTTGATAACTATGGATACATGTGATTACCTTTGGATCAAGTTTTGGTGCTTGGCATTTCAGTTGGTATAAGATTTTATGATCTTCTAATGTGACGGGTTGGGTGGTTTTCTCTTTGTATGGCTTCTATGTATGTTCGGTGGTAGTGGCATAATAGGAGGTGAGATCATTCATGTTTGAGATGCTGGATACTTTGATTTTGTTGTGGGTACTAGGATGGAGCACATGGTGTACTTTGATCCATGATGGTGGATATGCTAGGAGGGATTGTTCCCTTGTTCATTTATGTGGCTACAAGTTGACTCTATGCAATGTATACAACAAGTGGGAGATTGTTGAGATAATGGGTGTTGCACACATTGTATAATATTGTTATATTGTATTATTTTATTTTATTATGTAATGTTGCACCTAGATGGATGTGCAAAATGTAAAGATTCCCATAGGATATACCCGATGAGTTGTATTGTAACATTGTGACAATATTTCATGTAATTATTTAATATTGGGGAAAAGAATTAAAATTTCAATATTAAATGTGGGGTCAATGGGTTAGGTAGCACATGGCTTATGTAATACCACTTGGTAGTTTTGTGGGACTTGCTACTACATAAGCAACCACATGGGTAATTGTTGGTGTGACAAGAAAGAAGGTAAAAAGGGAAAGAGTCAAGCAGGACAAGGATTGATAGTTTACCCAAGGAAGCATTTGTGAAGGTTGGAAGCTTGACATGGGATGTGTCGATTCATGCTTGTTCACATGGATTGCTTGGTTATGGCTATGGCTTTTAAGGCTTCCATGGTTGTATTGAAATGGTATTTTTGCTAAATAATACATGGTGATTGATGTTTTTGAAGGCTAGGTTTTTTCCCTCAATAAAAGTTTCCCAGGGTATATCTTGTGTCACATTTTTGTGGATATGTTGTCTTTTCTCTTGTATGTGGATTTCAATTGCATATTCATTTCAGATCTATTATTGGTTATGTGGAAACAATTATATTCTTTGTTGCAAGTTTTCTTACAATTATGAGTTTTATTTGCTTTATTTTCATGTTTCTTTTCTTTGTTTTTTTGGGGAAACTATGAAGGGAGAGTGTTGGCATTATTCACCTTCGAATAGGGAAGAAATGGCCATGTATGGGAGAAGGGATTTAGTTGGACTCTAGGTCAATGCAAAGTCTCTTCTCATGTTGAGAGGGAGAAAGCAACGTGTTATGGGCCCTTGTTTGTCAATGCAAAACTAAGTTTGTTTTGGGGAAATAGGGAGAGAAATAAATGGAAGTTTATGTGATTTGGTAGTCTTGGAAGAGCCATATGATTTGTGTTCTTGATTGACCTCTCCTACCTGAAAAAAACCACCTTCTCCCTAGGCATAGGCTCATTTTGAAACCTGTTGTGCATACCTTGGATGGGAATTATATGTTGAGTTGTGTCATTGTGTTTGGATTTTGAATTTTTCACTTGGTCATATTATTGGTTTTCCTAGATCAGTGGGTGCTCTTTTGAGGCCTAGGATTGAAAGTGAGTTCTCCATGGTCATTCTTTGTATTTTGTAGATTGTCAAGATAGGTTCTCATGGTGGAGCAATCCCAGTTCTCTTGGGGCACTAATGTTGTTCTTGTTGTCATGCTATTGGAGGTTTCTCCACTGTACTACCACCTGTTGTATTGTATCTCCAAGTTGAGAATGACCATGAAAGAAATGGATTTAATGTTATAATTTCAATATTGATAAATTAAAAATTCAATTATGAAATATTTTCTTTAATTCATTGTATTTGAAAGTTCTTATTATAGAATATGGATATATGATTCATTTAATAGATAGATGCAATAGGTCATCCTTTAGATCATGTGATAAAATCAATGTTCGATTTAGATACGATCATCTTAATTGCATCTTAAAACCTTAGCTTGTATAAATTTATTCAAATCAATGAATTTTACCTTATGTTGTAATATATATAAACCATCTAAACTCACTCCTAACTTGATATAAAATTTATATCAATATTGCATTTTCAAATCCACTCAATAATATGACTAAACATTATTAAACTATGCCACTATTAAAATTCCTATGGGAAACCTAGCACTTTGAAGGAGAAAAGAGAACTTATGAACTTTATCTATTTAAGAGAACCAAAATGCTCTCTAGAAAAATTGTATGACAAAATCTTTTCAAAGAAAAAATAACAAAGAATATTACTTAAAGATACTCTCTTAAATTCTTTTAAAAAATTCAAAGAAAAGAAAAGTAAATACAAAAAAATATATATAAAATAATAAAAATCAAATTTATTCTTCACTCATCTCTCTCACAACCCACACCTATAAGTCTTTATAACATAACTACTCCCCAAATCCCTATGCATTGGACGCAACTCTCCACTCACTGAATCATCCCCCAAAACTCACGCAGCCCTCCATGGGAAAGAGGCAAAGTCAACTTAAAACATTAATGGAGAACCAAGAAGATTTCAAATTGATCAAATTATGCCCCAAAATTTATGTATTAACTTACACATGAATAGGGATGAGTGGACTCCACCCCACCCATCCTTCCCTTCCATTTCCACTTCCCACATGAGCTAAAGTGTTGATTTGAAGAACATATTCGAATGTCTTACATGAGGGCAGGGAAAGTTAAATGTTACTTGTTTTTAAAGAAAATTACTACTCCCCCTTTCCACCTTACTCGACCTCATGTGTACCTCACCCTTTTATGGGATAGAGAGACTTAGGTAACGTGCATACTCCTTGGGTAAGCATGAGAATACCTTGGGGAATGCAAGGAGGGCTTAGGGTAGTGTGTAATAAGTAGGTGAAACCACTTGCCCACTTGGCAAGTGGGTAATGTTAGGGGTAGTTTAGGATTAGTTATAATATTTAGATAGATTTTAGTTGTAATAAAGGTAAATGGTTTTAGTTAATAGTTAAGTGGGTTTAGGTTTTAAATATTAAAGTTAGTAATGTTATTATAGGTTGTGAGATAAAAGAAAGAGATTATACTTAAAGAGTTTTTTTTATAGGATTATTTAGGTGTTAAATTTATATTTCTTATATTAGAGTATTAGGCAAGTCATTTTATCAAGGAAGTTATATAATGTTAATTAGGTGAATAATTGTAGTATCTTATTTTATTTAATATTTTATAATGTTTAATTATGGGTTATTTAACTTGAATAGTTAAGATCATAGGAATCAAAAGAAAAATGAAGAGGTCTTAAGTAGGTGACCCGTTAGTGAAATAAGAATGTTTCGTAGATATAATATGAATGTAAAAAGTAATTAAATAATGAATCAATAAGTTAAATTAAAGTATGAATCTAAACAAGATCGAGTTTTTAAGTTTTGAATCACCTCCTAGGAGGTGCATAACTAGATCACCTAAGGAAATTGTCTGACTTAACAAATGAACATATGGAGTCATAACAAACCTAATGTATCTTATGTAATTAGTCAAACATATTAATTCAACTTTTAGGAACCATGGAACCCTAATGTTTTCTCAAATATGATGCCACACTTTAACTAGAGTTTTATCGAACCGAATTGTGTAACCTAAATTACGTGTACTTGTAGCAACATAACCTAAGGTTTTGTCATGGTGCAGTAGGGTCAAAATGTTGACTCTACATCATGATGAATTACAACTGAAACTCACTTCTATCCCATTTAAAAATTTTGTAGCGTATTCAAATTTGTATCAGTTAAATATTGTGTTATTTAACTTTTAAAAAATAATTGTTGTTGTGGTTTTGCCTAGATTTTTGGGCATGACAGAGTTTAATTCACTTTTTACTAGAGATAGATTGACAAATTTTTTATTCCATAAAATAGAAAGACCCCCAAAGCACCCAAAGAAGGTACATGTAAAGAGTTCCATCTCTACCATTTTGCGATTGGGCTAGTAAATGTTTGTTGTGACAATTTAGTCTTGCAATAAACCAACATCTGCTCCATTAACATCAAGTTGTTTCTTGGTGTAAGCACATTTTTCAAAGGTGTTAATGCCTTTGACATTCGAGGATATAACCTTCATTGCTTTTGACAAGTGCAATGGGCGCTCCTCATCCCCTTGTTAATTGACATGTTACTATCTAAAGTAGTTTGGATTATATTATAGACTAGAGACCATTTGAATTGAAAATAAAATGATCATTGTGTTTTTATGTTTCTTTATTATTATATTCTAGTTCCTATCATCTGGAGGGTAGAGTTGTTTGGAATTTTTTAGGGTTGTGGAAGTTGTCCCCTGCAATAATATATATGATTTGCCAAAAAGTACACAACATAATCATCATTACTAGTCCATTGCATTATCTATAATACAATCTCCAAAAGAAGCCTATATATCCATTCTTTTTGTTGGTGTAAATAAGTATTTACTTATTACACTTACTTAAGTTTACTTAAGTTAATGCATTATTTAATTATTTTGCATTATTTTATTATTATTTGAGGTCAGACACTTAGGAGTTTGTGTACTCTCATTGAGTTACACAACTCTAATTATGCACATGTTGTCTACAACACAGGAGTATGCATCATTCACTCAATTCTCATGATAACAACATAGTTATCCGCACTCCTTATTTAGCACATGTTGTCTACACCACTAATTTGCATGCTACACCATTGTAGGCTTATCCTCACATCATCACACTTAATCTCGTGCTCAATGGAGGATAACCCATATCTAGTGGACATGTGCCTGGTTGTATGACTTATCATGTTGTTGACTTCTATGCATTCTACAAGCTCTCCTGAGGCCTTTATATACAGGAACTCCTAGTGCACTCTCAAGTTGGCTATGTTGAATATTGATGAATATCATCATTATGATCATACTCTATCTATTTTAGTCTACTGTGTGCTTGTGTTGAGTTCCTTAGTTCTTGGGTGAATTCTAGCGTAAGCCAAATTCTTACACTTTCAACTACATATCTCCTTGGTGAGAAAACTTAGGTCATACCAATACACACCTTACTTTTTAGGTTTTCCATGTGTTCAATGATGGCTTTTCAATGTCATATTCATTTTATATTAGCTTTCTTTTATTATCGTAGAGACATAATTTGGTTCCATAATTTTTATCTTTATATGTTTTTGAAATTAAAAGCAACCAAAAAAAAAGGAACTTACCCATGAAGAACAAACCATCATTTATCTTTACATGTTAACAATTAGATTCATTATTTATATCTTGAATATTATTTTTTAGATTTTTTTTCACTAACAAAGTATTGCCCGAACTTTTATTAACTTGATTTTTTTTTTAAATTATGCCAAATTTAAAGCCTTATTTTAGAAAGCATGTGATGTGTATACACAAATTAATGACCCAAAGCCCATTTGTGAACTCTATAATAGGTGTTCTCATACATTCCTATTTTTCCTTAAGCTCACTCAAACAAGGATTATTTGCTTTCAATGACAAATAATTAAAACTAGTTTTCCAAATAATTTTTAAAAATTGCATTTTATTCTTAATTATTTCACATTAAACATGTTTTTGTTAGGAAAAAGTTTTGAAGTTCTTGGAGTTATCTTCTCCCAATCAAAGAGCTAAAAAATCTTGAAACTGTAATATCTAAGTTAGAAATGCTCAAAAATTAAGCACACACAACCAAAAGGGTTGAAATGCTAAAAATTTGAACCAGCAAAATCAAACTAATTTTGAATTTTTGAAAATTGAACACTCAAACAAAAGAATTGGAAATGTACTTAATTAATACTGCTCAAAACTCAAAGATTAAGTTTAATTGTAGATATGCATGTAAATTGTGAAGTGCAAACATGGCATGTAGATGTTTGTTGAAATGCTTGAGAGAAATGTAGGATTCTAGAAAATCCGTGTACATAATTCATATGATTGCATTGAAGGGAACTTGATCTTATGTTTGGAAATGATTACAAGATATTCATTGAATGTATTAATGAAAAGGACTTGGAAATTTCTTGAGAGAATGCAATTACTAATAGAAAAGAAAAATTCCACAATCTTCACAACAATATTCATCATAACATATGCTCTTGCCTATTGTCTATTAGTGTAATTATAATTGTCACTATGCAAAACAAAGCAACTTTAGCAATGTTTTCAAAATTTTCAACAAACTCAATGGGCCCTTGGTCTGCTGGTGAAGTTGAATAGCTCACAAATAGCTCACCAAGAATCAAGTCTTAGTGACCCAAAGAAATGATTGGATAATAGTTGAAAACATTTCAATAACTATTATGTAATGTCATGACAAATGTGAAAGTAAATAAAAGATATAGAGCAGCACTATTTGACAAGCTTGCCTCAAGAGGCACTATCTCATGTAATGCTATGATTTTAGGATTCTCCAATTAAATTGCATATAAAATACAAATGGAGTATTTCATCTCATGATATGCAATGATCACAGGAGTAGCACATGATAAAATTGTTAAAATGGCTCTTAAAACTGTCAAGGAAATGTTTTTTGTAGGTGTCAATTAATTCCCCACTACTTGTACTCTATATCCCTTTTGTTAAGTGTGTGAAGTCCACAACAGATATGGAACCATTACTCTTCTCCTTGCTCTTTCGTTTACTTGATGTCTCTTCATATTTGAAAAATAAAATGCATTTGTATAAGAGATGAAAAAAGACTATGCATCTGTTGTAACACTTACTGAACAAAATTGGGCTATTTTTCTTATTGATATAGCCATACAATGATGAACCACATAATATCTTCTGTGTATTCCATTATTTCTTAATTCTTGTTCAGTTTTATTGTTGTATTTGAATTGCTCCACACCTTTGATATGTAAAACTATTTGAAAACATCGTGTTACATTTCTATTTCTGTGGTCGTACAATGGTGAACCACATAATTTCTTCTGTATGTGTATTCCATTATTTCTTAATTGTTGTATTGGAATTGCTCAACACCTTTGACATGTAAAACTATGTGAAAGAATCAGCTATGTTACATTTGTGATAAGGAGAAGTAACAGGAATGTTGAAAATGCATATCAAAAAAAGGGATGAAACCAGGCACTACTATATTTTCTACAAAATTATGTATTAAGGCTTTCCTATAAAATTGATAACTGTCCCTCCCTAACTAGTAAATCCTCTTCAAGTTTCTCTGCTCTCATTTTAAGCATTTCCACTTCACCAATTAGTTTCATGTTTTGATGAGAAAGTCGTTTTGCATCTTGCTGAAAGCCATCCCTTTCTTCTAAAACTTTGGGCATTTCAACTCTTAACAATGTCAGTTCTTCGAGGCATTCTTGTAAGTCAGCTTGTAGACATCTGATGGTATTCTCCTTCCCTCCAAGCTGTAGATAAAATAAATATCATAACATTAGTGCTTGTGTTTTGAAAGGAAATGTTAATGCAAAATCAAATTTAGAAGCCACAACACAAATAATATAATAAAGTTGTAGATAAAATATGATTTGAAAGAAAATCTTAATTAAAAAATTACGAAATCAAATCTATTGTAATATGAAAGCAAATGTTAATGCAAGAGTCATGAAATCAAATCTGGAAATATTAATCTAAAAATCATGAAATCAAATTCAAAAGTAACAACACTAATGAAATCAAATTCAAAAGTGACAACACTAATAATAGTCTATAGAATTATTTTTTTTAAACCTATGAATCAGAATGTAATTTCTTTTAGGATTTGACTTTGTATGATTATTTGTTCTAAGTTTCCAATCATACTAATGATCATCAACAGAAAGAATAGAGCAAGGATCCCATGGGAAGGGCTTGGGCTCCATTTCAACGAGTACTTCCATGATAATTTTTTGGAGGGGGCTAAAGGTTTAATTAGAATTATTTCTTACAAAATAGGAGCTTGGACTTTTTACCCATTTCAATTTGAAATGGTGAAAATGGAGTAGGGCTGTTTTTAAACCAAATATTTTTTTTTGCCACATGTCAACAATTTATTAATTATTCTAATAATTTAATTATTATAGTAATAAAATAATGATATCATAAATTTAAATTCTTCAAATAATATTCCAACTAGCTTCCTCAAATTTAGGAGCTAAAATTTTTAAGCTTAAAAAAGATTAAGAAAAAACATGAAACTATTCCCCTTTAATATTCCTAAAATTCTCAATAGCTACCCACTCTATTTTTAAGGAAGTGCCTTCCATAGGACTCCAGCTTAATATGAGAAATTAAGCCTTCTAAAAGATAGAATCAAAAGAAGAATCAATACAATTAAAAGAAAAACTAAAAATCATTCAAGCAATGGAAATAAGTTAAAAGGCAATGAGCCAATGAGAAGAGTTTCAAAATGATTTTTTTATGCATTTTAGAACTTTTCATTTTTCCTCATTGGGATTCTTTTCTAAATTTTGATTTAAAAATTTTCCCTCATTGGGATTCTTTTCTAAATTTTGATTTTAAAAAAAATATTTTTCTTTTATCTTGATTGCTTTTATAAGACATAATCTGCAATTTGAATTTTTCTGATGAATCATTTACTGATACACAATGCAATCCCGAAAACAAAAAGTAAATGTCATCTTGCAACTGAACTTTGACGTCCTAAAATGTAAAAGATACATACCAGAAGCTCCAACTCTCTCTCTTTTAGGCTTGAGCTACTCAGCCTGCCCTGTAGACTTTCAATGTTACTTGTCAAAACATCTTGACTCCTTACCAAATCTGCAACTTCTTCCTCAAGTTGTTCTAAATCAGCCTCACTAGAGGTTAATTTATCCAGTAGAATCTTGACAAGTAAAGTTTCGGCTTTAAATTCTTGTTGCATTTGTTTGAAATCCTCCTCACTCTGAAACAGCAATGCAGAATATTAGTTGATAACCAAAGCATGTAAATGCATACAAAAGATATTTCAATACGTATTTTTTCAGGAAAAAACTGTTGGATTTATATCATCCACTAAAAAATCTGTGAACTTCCAAATAAAAATGCAAATCATCAAAATTTATAGCATCAGCAAGAGAAATAAATACGTTGTTGAGATTCCCTCACCTGAGATTTTACATGAATTTTCTGGTTATTTAGAGATGAAACTTCTCTTTGCAGTTCTACATTTTTCTTTGCAAGATCTCTGGCCCTCTCTCTCATTCTCCTCTCCTCAGACCTAATTTTCTCCAGCATAGACGCCCATTCATTCGACCGCCTGTCTATTTCCTTTTCTAATGCTTCCTGCAAAGTATACTTCTCGTTCTCCAACATCTCTATGTGAGATTCCATCTCTCCCCTGTTTAACCTTAAAGATCTTTCAGAAGAAACCCTAAGTGCTAAGTTCCCTGTTTCTTCAGGTACCTTGCCCTGTGTAGAGACTGCTTTCAACGGAAATAACTTCCTCATCGCCGCAACACTACCAATCATCTGTAAAATAAATAAAAATTTGGTGTCATTTTCTAACGTAAAATTAACAAACGTGTTACCCTGTATGATCTTCTTCAAGATTTATTCTAGGGCATGTAAATATGCGGCTTAAAATGGCTCAAAATGCAAATAATATGAAGCTAAAACCTAAGAACATAAAATTCCATTTTTTTTTCTTGTTTGACAAATGAAGCTAACCAGTAAAATCCACAGAGCCGCGTCAAAATAATCCTGCAAAATATTCTCCATGATGAACCGGAAAGCTTCAACAATACTACGAATACAAAACAAAGACGCCTGAATTTTTCGGACTAGATTTAAAACAAATTGTAATTGTTTACTGAACCTGATCAAATTCAAATCGAACTTTAAAGCTATACATCTTTCCAAAAAAATTGACCGAAATGTTTCCAAAAAAATGTAGCCGTTTTCGGAATGAAAATAGAAATCGGCTGTGGAAATCAGAGCTGTCTCCCAAAAGAGCGCTCCGACTATAGAAAGAAAAATCCGGAGCTAATAAATTTCAAAATGTTCCTCAAATTAACCATCTGTTTCCGCGGAAACTTCTCACATCGTTCAAAAGCTTACAGCATAATTGGTGCCGGAATACTAGTACAGTAAATGTGAATTATTTGAATTTTTAAATTTGTAGATGACAATTTTCCAAAAATTTGAAAATATGTTACATAGTTTTATATAAAATTTGTATAAATTCATTTTTAGTAATTAAGTTATTGATTGTAATTTATATAATTTGTTGAAGGCAAGTAAGTTGTTTTAAAATAATTAGAGTTGGAGGATTGGACTATATAGCTAAAGCCAAAATTCATAATTAACTATTGTTAAGATTGTTAAAATATTTTAAGCATAAAAATATATTTTGAATCAATATGTTAAAAAAATTAATTGTATTTTAACATGACTAGTATTAATATAAGTTGTGTATTTTAAAAAGTAGATAATATTTGGGAATCCAACACTTTCACAACTACTAAATATTTCAAGACTTAATCATATGCATCCAAAAATAAATAAACTAAAAAGTAAGCTACGCGACAATAAAAAATTCATAACCCCATGATTTATTTTCCTTGGCCAAGAGAAAACTCTGGTAGGGATGGTACCTACAACAATGTAATCTGAAAGTTCTATGTCAGGAGATTTGACCCTCTTAGGAGTGTTTACATACATTTCATTGTTAAAGGATTAGACCTTGTTAGAGTTCTCAACCCTCTTAGGAGTTGTAATACAATGGACTTACTACTCTTACAAGGATATTAGATCTATACAACAAGCAATAGATACTATACCAAAATGATTGTACCGATGTGTTTTATATTTGATTAGTCATTTGTATATCTTGCATATGATTTTGTCGATGCAACAATTGATCACATCTGACCAATAAAATAGCATCATAGCATCATACATAAAGTTTGAATAACACGTGCATACACACTTGACACTTTGCATCACCAAGTTGTCCTTATTATATACCCTTTTAGTTATGTTATTTAGTCGGCCTTAGAGATGAAAGGTGTAAACACTTATCCAAAACTTAATACCAAAACTTGCTAACTAAGGGTTAACATCTATGATGTCATCCCCACATTGCCAATCAATTTAATTGACAAGACAATTCAATTCCTTGGGCCAAAATGCTTGATCTCTATCTCATATTCTAAACTCTGCAATATAGACCTATCTTCACATTTATCAATCAAAACATAGCAAACTAATATATTAACTTCAAAAAACATAGTTGCATCATATACCAACTCCATTATATCAACATCCAAAAGTAAATGGTGTTTTAAAGGAAAAATTCCAAATTGTAGAGAGAAAGGGTTTAACATGAGCCCTAGATTTTCCTAATGTATTCAAAATTGAGTGGATACAAATTGTGTTGAGCCAAATTCATGATGGTTCCTTATGGCTAGATGGAGGACCTATCAAAATATCCAAGAGAATAATTCATAGGGTTACTAGTTACCCAACCCTATATTGGCCAAAGACACTCATAAGTGATTTCAAGGAAGTAATTGAGAAGCACACTAAAGCAAAATAGAATAAGAGAGGCATGACTATAGACACAATCACTGATCCATTGCTAGACTTTGTTATAAGGGTAATCTCACGTAAATTCTATCAATCTAGCAGATTGAATAGTGTACCCTGTATAGTTATGGATGTTGGGTACAAGATTATAAAGAAAGATCATACATATGATCTGGTAGAGCTATAATTGCAACAATTGATGGAGAAGCTTGCAACAATCAGGAAAAGGAAGAGTGCACAATGCAAGTTTGGTTCTATATTGGTTTGTATATTCTTTTATGTGCAAAACACATTGCCCTCATTTGATACTATAGGATGGAAGACCTATAGATCAATTGTAGTGCAGATCAATGAGTACATTGAGTAGATGGGAGAAAAATTTGAAACCTTGATGATAAATTACTTTGAAGATTTCAAGAAATCAATGAAGGAAAGAATGAGGATACCTATTTCTTTAGTTGAGAAACATTATAATGATATATATTTTCTTGTTGATGTTGATTACACTTTTGTGCAAGCTACCACACCAAGGGTAAGATGGTTGAGACCACTTGGGTATGAAATTAATGTAGATGAAGCATCAACAGCTATAACAACACTACTAGTAGAGGAAATAGATAAGACTGCAAAAGTTTTTGGAAACTATGAGATGGTAAAGCCAAAGATTACCATAGAAGTGAAAATTGCATTAGCTATTAAGAAGAAGGACAAGATAGTGAAGAAGCTTAAAGCCAAATTCTGAGAAGGTGCCAAGGAGGAAGAGGAAGAAGAAGAAGAGGATGAAGAGTAAGAAGAAACACAAACATAGGCACCTCTTGCATTGACTGAAGGCATGGGAGAAGGCAAGGAAGAGGATGAAACTGAAGGTTTCGAGGGAGAAGAAGTCGAGGAAGCACCTACTCCTGCCAAGCCAAAGAAAAGGAAGGCTAAGGCATAGCTAGTGGCAAGGGAAAAGAAGATTGTAAAATCTCACCCAGCCAAGCCCACTCTCCTACCACTAGAGCCAACACATGAGCAACTACTCATAAGGTCAAGGAAAAGAAAAAGATAACAGATCAAGGAGGCCAAGAACAAAAGAAACAAAGAAGGAAGTATGTGGCATAGCCAGATTTTGATGAATAGAAGATTGACTCAGATGACAATAGCCAATTCAAAGTGGTGAGTCATAATCCTTTCTCAGATCTTGAGAACAGTGGATGCCAGGTGATTCAAGAGCTGAGTAAACAATGGATGCCAAGAAGTGCAAGTGTCAAGTCAGAGCAAAAATACAATGCATGTCGAGCATCAAAGACTTCATATGCCAAGTCACACAGTTTGGACATATTTGTTTGTAATGGCACAAACAACTATGTAAACCATTTTTGAGTTGACTTAAGGATAAATTATGATCTTTTCGAGATAAGGACGAATCTCTATTTGGATTCCTTATGCAATTACATGCATCCAACTAGAAAATGGGAAGGTTTAATGGCAATATGGATAATTCTCAATCTTATATTCATACCTAACCCTAAGTCTCCTAGTCTTCTTAAGGAGGAAAAAACCCTAAACTTCATATGAATGTTGAATGAGTGTGTAAGGAATTTAAGGGGAGTATAGAGAAGTTTGCATGCAAAAATAGAGCATTCATGGAGACTTAGAAGTTATGAAGAAAGAGTGAATTGTAGAATTAGTTACAAAAGAACAGAGGATAGAGAGAAGGATACAACATTGAGACATCTAATCGAGAAGGATAAAGAAGATAAGTGTTTAGAGGTGATTTCTCATTAGGCAAACAAGTGCCAATCACAGGATCTATGCTGAGACATTTTAACAGGTAATTTCAGTCAAATCTCTTAATAGAGTAGTCCTAGCAAGTTGTATGAAATCCTTTAACAGGGTCCTTACTTAGCTGTAAGTTGAAGTCCTCTAACAAGGCACACTTCCAATAGGGTGTTGAAATCCTCTAACAAGTTGAGACCTAACAGTCTCTATAATCCTTTAATAGGGCAGACCTTTCACAGGGTAGATCATGATTCATGGTCAAAACGTTGTAACTTAAATTGGATACACTTTACAACTACAATAGTGAAGATTTGTGGGTGTCATCCCCACCCCAGTTCTACCTTCTCACTTGGAGGGTTTTTGGGTAATCATATCTGGTGTTATGTGTGTGATTGCTTATGTGTTTACATGATTTATATGTATGTGCTTTACATGTTATTTCAATTTATCTATTGAATGCATGAGATGGATGTGTAGTGAAAGTTTTATGGGTTCAAGTTTTAACTGTTGATTCACCCAACCCCACCCCCCCACCTCTTAGAAGTTTACCTTTCCTATTGTAATTCCAATAGAATGTATGTATGTTTTCAATATTCATATTTTAATTTCATAGATCATGGGTTATTTTGTGCATGTGTTACAACATTTAATCAATAAATTTAATACATATTTAAGAACATAAAGAGTACTAGTAAAGAATACATGTGTTACAACATTTAATCAATAAATTTAGTATATATTTAAGAAAATAAAGAGTACTAGTAAAGAATACATGTGTTACAACATTTAATCATTAAATTTAATACATATAAGAACACAAAGAATACATATGAACATAAAGAATGTAATACATGCTATAGAATCTAATAAGAGTTCATTTAATCAGTAAAGGGGTTGTCCTAATGGGATGTCATAAGTGGTTGTCTTAAGGGGATGTCCTAGGGGGAAGACCTAATGGGATGTCTTATGGGGAGGTCCTAAGGGGAAGTTCTAATGGGATGTCTTAAGGGGTTGTCTTAAGGGGAAGTCTTAAAGGGAGGTCCTAATGGAAGTAATAATGGGATGTCTTAAGGGGTTGTCTTAAGGGGAAGTCATAAGAGGTTGTCCTAGCAGAGCATGTACATAAAAACATTAAATATTAAAGCATAAATTTAACATCTTCCAAAATACATATATACATCAAACCATACACAAAATATAAATAACAATACATGTTCATAATTTCTACCATATATCCAAGATCCATGATCAAATGTATATAAATTTATAAAACATATATCCAAAATGATGTGTATGTAGTAAATATGAAAGTACGAGAGATGTATAGAAAATAACTACAAATAGCTAAACTAGAGCCCCACAAACATTGTATTATTATGATTCTCTCTCTTTTTTATTATCTCTAGAATATTTTCATGTTCTTCAATAGACAATTTCCACGATGTCCTCTTCTTTGTATTGCATCAAATTGAAACTTTGTTGCTATAACATGGTTACTATATTGTAAAACTTTTTCTCCAGGCATGTATTCAATAAATTCAATACCATTGTTGGTTATCCTATTTTGTTGATAATATGTTCCTTCAACAACAATTGATCCAATTTGATATGACTGTCCATCAACATCTATAGTTCCTTCTAGCAACTTGTGTTTTGATTTTGTGCATCTTAGAAGATAATAGTCTGCATTTTCTACATTATATACTAAGGCTTGGACAACAAAAATATCTCCTACATGTATATAAAAATAGACATGTTTATAAAGTAAAAAATTAAATATATATAACTTTACTTTAATGAATATAAATGTGTGTCATATATATGTACATATGCCACAAACTTGCCATAACTAAATAAGAAACGCACTCATAATTGGCTAAATATATAGGATCATGAATATCAATGTCAATGTCAGCATCTTCAAAAGGAGGCTTTCTGACTATGTCTTTCAAATCCCAATGTGAAACATATCCATTCACAATATTTTCACATACACTCATTGGATTGTCCTTCATGCAATCATCACAAAAATATGATTTCACTCGTACTTCAATCACTGGAGGTTTGTGGTGTCTTGTAGCCACCACTTGATGTAAACTTCTAAGACCAAAAATTGTTTGGCAATTGTAAGGATTAGATCGATCTATATCTGTTACAAATATGGATAGTTTAATTAATGATCATGTTTCAGAATTAATATATAATTAAAAACTTGAATTATAAGAATGTACACATGTGTGTTATATCAAATATATATAATATTCACCTTTCACTTCCCAGAAATAACACTTATTGTATTTAGTATCTCAAGTAGCAAAATGATCTTTGCACAATTCAATAATTTCATTCACACTCTCTATCCTATTACCTAAATGTGTAACATGAATGTATATATAATTTAAAATACACTAAATCTGTGTGTGTGTGTGTGGATCTCTAGAGAGAATCTATACATATATATGTTATAAGTAGATCAAGAAGACACTAAATGTATGTACATATGTACCTACAAGTTCATGTTGTCGAAGTGTGCACTTTATACATACTCCTACTCCATCACGCTCTCCTTTTCCATGTCCACTTTCAAAGAAGTTCCACAAAAACCTAACATTTCTTCTAACATGTTGCATGGCTAACCAATTAAATGCTTTTACAGAATTAAATTGTCCTATGAGTTCATGAAATGAGATTAAAAATAATTATATACATCAAATTGAAATACGTGTACAAATAAATATAAGTTTTAAATAAAGTTAAATAAAAATGTACACATGTACACTAACCTGCACAACCATCAGACTAGATCCATTGCTCTAAATCATTTATTCCATGATTTATAAGATCTTTAGAGAACATTGTAAAACAATGAGCAACATAGCTCCTATCATGAACTCTATCAACACTAATATAGAAGTGAACCTCCTTGATATAATGTGTTCATTTTCCACTAAACTTTCTATCTCATCCACCGCAAATTGTGCATGTCTATAAGTCACTTGCACAAATATTGCAACTTGTTTAGAATGAAAATATTTCCCTTGAAGCTCTGCTTGAGGTGAAAATGTATAGTTCTCAGAGAAATCTACAACTGAAAGAATACAACCAGGTGGAAAACAATTTTTTGAATCATAAAATTGTTTAGCTTGTCATCATGCACCATGATAATGTTGGATATGTGGATATATAAAAGGATAGAACTTGGTCATAAATTATGCTCTAACCCGAGTAGGATGGGACATGTGGAATCCCTTGTGAATCAAAAAGAACCCACCTTGCAAGGCTAAATACTCCTGGGTGACCGATAGAAAAATAGTACCGTGAGGGAAAGGTGAAAAGAACCCCCAATGGGGATTGAAATAGAATATGAAACTGTAATGCTTTTAAGCAGTGGGAGGAGTTGACCTGCTTTGATTCCTTGTTTGACAGAAACAACAAAATAAAAAATGAATGCACTTGTCTAGAAGAAACAACGAACATGAAATGTAGAAAATTGTTTTGTTTGACAGAAATTGAATCAAGCAGTAGCTGACCACATGCCTATTGAAGAATGAGTCGGCAAATTATAAGTAGTTGTTGGAAATATATGATAGGCTAAGTTACTGAGAGGGGAGGGGTGAATCAATAACCAATAAAACTTAATATTTATTTACCAATCAATCCTTCATGTGTATTCTGATATAATTGCATGCATGAAAAACTAGAAACATTAAAACATTCATGACACTTTGACACACAATATGCTGACCTAGAAACCCTCCAAATAGAAAGTAAAACTTGGGTATTGATGATACCCACAAGTTTTAGTACTTCAGTGTAAAGTTGGCCTGTTAAGGCTTAAAATGACCACTTCTAATGATCTACCCTATTAGGAGAAATAAGGATTGTTAGGTCCACCTTGGAAAAGGATTTACAAACATACAATGAAGTATGCACTTGATAAAGAGATTTACAAACGATTGTTAAGTCTACCTTGTGAAAGGATTTAACTATTCCACCTATTAGGATGAACCAATGGTTGATCATTGATCTACAATGAGACTCCTTTGAGTGTAATGATCACCTTGTTGTGATAGATAAATCTTTGTTTCTCCTGATACTGTTGTAGCCTTTTAATTCACACTTTTTCTCTTTAGTGTGTCTTCTTAATACTTTATATGTTCTTTGGATGTGATACAATACATTACATATATACCAATCCAATTTACAGTTCATCATAATTGACTACAATACAAGAACTCAAGTTCTAAAGAAAAATTCAATGAGGTTGAGATACTTGACATCCATTGTCAATGCTCAACATTGTCATGCACTTGGTAGATGTAGAAGCTCAGTCCATACTAATCACTTCCAAGTAGTCTAAACTTGATCTGCACTAGTGACTCAGTGAATACTGAGAAACTTAGTATATAAACTGAATCACTTGATTCACACTACATATCTCAATCAATGCTATCACTATGAGCTTAGTATAAACTAAATCACTTGGTTGATACTGTGTGGCTCAATCAACATTCGATTCACATCACTGTAATTTTGAACTTGGTAACCACTATAGAACTCAATTTACACTTAGAAACTTAGTAAACACTTAGAAGCTCAATTTACACTGATAATCACCAACCTGGTAGAAGCTACTCGATGAAAACTCAATGATATTCCTTGAACTTAGTAGCAACTATAGAACTCAATAGAGTCTAGATTACTTGGTTAACATTGTTAACTATACAATAAGCTTAGTAGCTACTTACTAGCTGAATAAGTGTGTGTGTGTCACTAATAAAAAACTTGACTATAATGTCAATAGTAGTGGCTTGATTAAGGGAACCCACCATAACCATAGCAAGAGCAGGTCTTCATAGGGAAATTGAATTGTCACTACTTATGGACCTGAACATAGGTGATCTCTCCAAATGTCATGAAATTTTCAAAATTTATTTCCCGCTTGTTAGTTTTTACTAATGATTATTCATTCACCAGAAAACTCTCATATTTTCAAATGTTTCAAAGGGTATGATATCTCTGGACTAATCATACCACAATTCACTCTCCTTCAATACAATTTTTTTGTATTCAACTCTTGTCCTATTTTGGTATGTCTTATATTCATATCTCATCCATGAAATTGGTGTTGATTCATCAACATTCTCAAATTGTAGTAGAAATTTACATAAATCTCCACAATCTAGACATTGATTTATGATTCATTCTACTTTGAACTCATCTGAATCTTCTAATTTATCACATAATATAGACTTCACAAATTGTGGCATACTACTAGGCATGACCAAATTTGGATAAAGTACTGCCATAACGTTTTTATATGATTGCAAGTATAGACCAAATTCAACATGGTTTCGACAACAAGAAGTTTCACATATCTTATTTATGTGTACAAAGGAAGGAGATAGGCTCTCAAACATTCTTTGACATATTTTCACATTTTAGAATTCTTGCTTGAATGTTTGAAATAATTTACTTTGTGTTATATCTATAAAATGTTGTGGATATTCAAGTTTTACCCCTGTCTCTTGATCTTTAATTTTTATAGTATCAAATCTATTAGAAGAAACACGAGATGATGTGGTCCAAAACTCAATAACCTATCTTTTTACATCTCCATAAATTATATCTTTTCGAGGAACTTTGCAAATATTCACCCAATTATTCTCAATGTTTTCATCTAGCATATTTCTCCTCCTAATGTATCTTTGAACAATTCTTCTAGATATATGTAGTAAATCAAAAATTTCATGTACTTATTTTTTGTGTCAACTTTGTACTAGATATAGTAGTCATCAATGCTCCACGTCCAATGCTCAAATCACCTCCTTGAGTTGGATTGTCAATTTTGTTAGAAACAGTTTGCAAATTTTCAACTATTGTTTTATTAACATTATGCGCATGGTTTTTCCTATTATCAACACCCAACAAATCCAAAATAGGCCTCATATCTTTTCTCCTAAATAACTTGACAAATAATTGTGCCTTTCAAAATATACTTTTGTTTTTGAAATATTCATCCCACATTTTTTGGCAATTCTTTTTCATAGTATTCTCTTTTACCATTTGTGTAGATGGAATTTGACTAAAAAGTAGGTCCTCATCCAATTCCATCAAATTTCTTACACCTAATAATATGTTTCTATCATTAGAACTACCAATTTGTTCATCTTCTTGAATCTCACCCTCTTCATGAATCTCGTCCTCTTCATGAATCTCATCTTCTTCATTAACTTTAGTAGATTGGTTTTGATTATGTTTTGTATGAACTTTCATTTTGTCATCTCTTATTCTATCATATTTCCTCGATCTAGCCTTTTTATTACCCATTTAATACTTTGACCTACAAGAAAATATTTTAATTTAGATTCCACTAGAAGTGTAATTCAATACTTCAATATATAGTACATAAAAATAACTAGGTGAAAAAATACCTTATTGACGATCCTTTGTAATTGTCATTAAACTCCACGAAACAATTGATGAATACAACTTCAAAAAGTATTTATTTCTGAAAATTCTCCTTTGAATTTCACAATTTACTATACATGTATTATAAATTGAAATAAAAAATAAATTATTTTATATGAAATCACCAATGTAACTGCTAGCAAGTTTTTTGAGCTGACAGGGGTTACGACTAAAACTGTTATGGATGAAAGGGTTTCTACTATAATTGTCTATGTGTCATCCTAAGTGGGAGCCACACAAGAAAAAGATGCAATTTCTCCAAACTTTTCACTTTCAATACTAATTTGTCCATACAAAACAAAGTTTTTTCAAAAACTAAAAATACCATTTTGTAGATCTCGGAGTCAAGATTATAGTCTTAGAAATTTTGTAGTATTTTGATTATTTATAATATGTTATATTTATAAAATATTACAATTAAGTCTTTTAAGATTCAAGAAGATGTATATTCAAGAAAAGAAAAAAATAGTAAGTTATGTTCAAAAAATAAAAGTTACTTTATGTGTACATCTAGAGGAGAGAGTCATCTTCAAGAATATGTAATTTATTTATTTTTAAATATGTAGATTTGATAGAAAATATTTGGTAGGAAAAAAAAACTGTCAATTTATGTTAAGTTCAACTTTGAACACTTGGACAAAATTGCAAAACTGTGTCACCATTTACAAAGGAAAAGGATATCAAAACTTAAACTATTCAACTTTAATGACAAAAAAGGGACATTTGTGTTTAGAATTTGAAGATGATGTAAACTAATGAAATGTGTAAAATTTGATGAAGTTTATACCTGTGATATTTTTTTTTTTTTTAATTGAGTGAAAATTTTATCACTTTTTTAATTTTTAAAGTATATTTTCTAATTTTTTAAAAAAGCTAAAAATATGGAGTTTCGTTCCCACCAAACAAAAATATGCAAATGATCACATTTTGGTCTAATTTTGAACTATGTTATAGTGGACATGTATACCTAGTGGAACAAAAAAAAAAGATTTTGGACTTATGTGTTTCAAGTTATAGATATTCAACATTATAAATATCTTTGAGTACTATGAGTACAATGATGAGATTGAAGATAACCTAGATTATCTTAAGAAATAGAAAGACGACATTGATAGAATCCTAAATAGTAGAATAAGCAAGAGTACAAGAGGAAAAGGCTACATTGATACCTACTTCAGTGGAAAGATAAACCAGTTGAAGATAACTCGTGCATTACACAAGATGAGTTGGATCTTAATGATTTGGGTCAGAATATGAGTAGTGCTTGATATGGACATATGTCCTTTATTAACCCGAGGTGTTTGATGTGGGAGCATCTTGGATCTTGGAGCAATCTTGCATCAACCAAAAATATTTCTTGTTTCTATACGAGTATGCTGTTCTTAAAGTAGTCATTATTTCTTTCAATTTTGTTCTATATGCAATTAATGTCATGCAAAGGACCTATCTTGGATCCTCCTAAGTGTGCAAACCTTGTTTGTTGGTTTTTCTTGAGTTATTTTTTATTCTTTGTGGTTCCTTTTTCATGCAATGTTTTCAATGGCGTGGTTTCCTATGTTGACTTGGCATGCTATGAAGTTAGAAGTTGATTCCCAAGACAAGTGTGAACCTCCCATTAAGTGTGCATTGCTTCATGTTTCTATTTGCTTAAGGTTTGGTTTACACCTCCAAGGTTGGACCTATAATGTAATTAAATGTTTGACTAGCCAACTTTTGTCTTAGCCATCTATATAAGAAGCCTTTTTAGATGTGGAAACATAAAAGTCTGATGATAGAAGAATAGGAGAAGCTTAGAGAGAAGATAGAATGTGGACTTGGATTCTAATTTCATAATTTCATTGTATATGGTCATAACCCAAAAGGCTTCATAGTTGGGCATGTTTTCAAATCTTTAATAATTACATCAGTGTGGTTGCCAGTGATGTAGCCTCTGTTGGAATTACTTTAGAATAAGTGGGAGTGGGGGGGGGGGGGGGGGGGGGGGGGGGTGGGGGGGGGGGGTTAATCAGTTATCCAAGGTCTAGATGTACAAATAAAACTTTTAACAACTTAGTGAACCCATAAAATATTCATACTCATGCATACATCCAAATGAATATGCAATCACTTAAAATGTGCAGCTTGCTATCAAATCAATTTGTAGAAATGTAAAGCATCAAACATAACAAATTCATCAAAACACATAACAAAATTATTTACCTGGAAATCCAATTTGGAAAAAACTACCAGTAACATGCTACTCCATTTTCACTCTTCTAAAGTGATGCCCTGTGAAAGGCCAACCCTGTTAAAGTTACAATACACACTATTAAATATGACCCTATTAAAGGATTTCAATCACCCTGTTAGAAGTGAGTCTTGTTAGAGGACTTTAGGCCATTCACTTGGAATGCCACACTGTTAAAGGATTTACAAATGGCTATTAAGTCAACCTTAATCGAAAGGATTTACCCTAGACTGATACAATTGTTAGAAAGTAATAGTAGACCTTTGATCTAATACAACTTACAACTTCTCTTGTAGATTATAGATCTCTATTTAGTCCTCCATTCTACTTGGCCTTCATTCTTTGAAACTCTGGTAGCTTGTCTACCCTTCAAGAATTCATCTCCTTAAGCCTTCTTGCTTAACATGTGATTACAAAGTCTTCTCTTAGGTCAATTGATTAACCAAAACCCTTTGACCTCTTATCTCCCTTAGGTTCTCACACATAACAATCTTGCTTCATGACCAAACATTTCTATAAATAGGAAATTAAGATATTTTTTCACTCATTCTTCGTCATCCAAATTAGGGTTAAGATGGGTACTATTGTTACCTCTTATTGATCAAATCCTCTTCATCAATCAACTAAGTGATAGTACTTGAATCTTATAAGAAATTGTCTTACCAGAAAATAGCAGGTTTCACATCAGTGACAAAATAATGATCGAAACACATAACCTATTTCAACAATCTCCTTCTTAACCATTGATCTTTTGAGTCAGATTTCAACAGCCTCATGTACTTCATGTTTTTCGTTATTTGAATGTTACTTCTATGTGTAACTTTAAGTAGGAGATGTTTGTAGGTTTAAGTTGAGTTGATTATTCTTGGATCTCCCTTCTCATTGCATCATGTGAAGGTATGATGGCCAACATAATATAAAAATATGGTATAAAGGACAGATCTTTGGATGCAAAATTTTGTAATGCTTTTGTGATGGTTATGTTAGTGTTATGTGATGCTAGTTTGATGTTGAGCGTATTAAGAGGTAGTAAATGCAAAGGTTGTATTGTGAACTACAAAGGTCAATTCAAATATTGAAGATATTAGCTTTGGCAAGAGGTTTTTGTATCCAACTACCTTTTGTGTACTGAATATTATTATATATTGCATGTTTGGGTAGTGGGCTCATCTTGCATACATTGTATAATTGTAATAACAAATCCTAATAGGGTTGAGGCTTCTAATAAGGCCTAGTCATCTAACAAGGACTGAGATAATATACCAATGTAATAGACTCCTAACAAGGTCAATATCTTTCAGAAGATACTTTTGATTAATGGATCATTTTGTGGATATCATCCCCATTTTGTGGATATCAAATATCCATGTTTTATGATTATAAAAGATATCCATAGTTGGGAAAAATTTGTGAAATATTGATTCACCCCCCTTCCCCCCAGTGTTTCCTATTCCTAACATTAACATGCCATGAATTCAACTAAGTCACCATACTCGTCTTAGCTAGTACACTATTCTACTAGTGGTTGCACTTACTTGTAACATATTCATCTTCTACAACTGATTGCATATCAATGACAACACTCAAAGTCTTATTCAAAATACTTGTGATGTTAAGCATTAGTCATTGCCATTTTCTGGTTCATGTGCCAATGTGACTACATAAATCAAAAAAATCCCTGATCTGATTTGTCCATGTAAAAGAAGCATTTTTAGGAGGAATATCAAACAATGCATGATTATTTGTAAAGTCTAAAAAATATGTCATAGTTTTAGGGGGCAGAAGAATACCTCCACACTTCTCACTAGGAGATCGAATGGCCTTAAAATCCCTTGCTAAAAGGAATTTGTTTTTAGTTACCAAAAATATTATTGAGGATAAAGAATCCCATAGAGTTTCCTTGTCATTGCTTGAACATGAACCACAGACATTAAGCAAATATAAGCTGAGATCAAAACTAGATAGTTTACTTGTTTCCAATTCAATTCACTTTTTACTAGAAATATTGGCAGATTTTGGATTCCATAAAATGCAAAGACCTCCTAAAGCACCCAAAGAAGGTACATGTAAAGAGTTCCATCTCTACCATTTTGCAATTGGGCTAGTAAATGATTGTTGTGACAATTTAGTCTCTTGCAATAAAACCACATGTGCTCGGCTCACATCAAGTTGTTTCTTGATGTAAGCACATTTTCCAAAGGCATTAATGCCTATGACATTCTAGGATATAACCTTCATTGCTTTTGATGAGTGCAATTGGCACTCCTCATCCTCTTGTTAATTGGCATGTTACTATCTATATTAGTTTGGATTACATTATAGACTAGGGACCATTTGAATTGAAAATAAAATGATCATTGTGTTTTTATGTTATTTATTATGTTTCATTATTATTAATCATCATTACTAGACAATTGCATTAGCTATAGCACAATCTCCAAAACAAGCCTATGTATTCATTCTTTCAACTACATATCTCCTTGGTGAACAAAATTAGGTCATACCACTACACACCGTACCTTTTACGTTTTCATGTGTTCAATGATGATCTTTCAACATCATATTAATTTTCTATTAGCTTTCTTGTATTATTGTAGAGCCATAATCTGGGTCCATATTTAACTTTATCTTTATCTTTACATGTTATTGAAATTAAAAGCAACCAAAACAAACGAACTAATCCATGAAGAACAAACCATTATTTATCTTCACATCTTAACAATTAGATTGATTATTTGTATCTTGAATATTATTTTTTAGAATTTTTTCACTAACAAAGTATTGCCCAAACTTTTATTAACTCAAATTTTAAAAAATTATGTCAAATTCAAAGCCTTATTTTAGAAAGCATGTGATGTGTGTACACATGTTAATGACCTGAAGCCCATTTGTGAACTCTATCATAGATGTTTTCATACATTCCTAATTTTCCTTTAAGCTCACTCGAACAAAGATTATTTGTTTTTAATGACAAATAACCAAAACTAATATTCCAAATTATTTTTATATTTTTACATATTATTTTTAATTATTTCACATTAAACATGTTTTTTTTGGGCAAGAAAATATTTTAAAGTTCCTCGAGATATCTTCTTCCAATCAGAGTGCTCAAAAATCTTAAAACTTTAACATCTAGAAGTTAGAAATGCTCAAAAATTGAGCACACAGCCAAAAGGGTTGAAAATGCTAAAATATTGAACAACCAAAATCGAACTTATAATTTTGAATGTTCAAAAATTGAACACTTAAACAAAAGGATTGAAAATGTACGTAATTAATAATGCTCAAAACTCAAAGATCAAGTTTAATGGTAGATATGCATCTAAATTGTGAAGTGCAAACATGACATGTAGATGTTTGTTGAAATGCTTGAAAGATATGTGGGAGTCTAGAAAAAAATTGTGCATAATTCATATGATTGCATTGAAGGGAACTCAATCTTATGGGTTGAAATGACTACAAAATATTCATTGAATGTATTAATGAAAAGGGCTTGGAAATTTTTTGAGAGAATGCATTCATTAAGAAAAAATACAAATTCTGCAATCTTTGCTATCGTCCTTCCCACGTACATTCAAGATGGAAGGCTTGGAACAATGCAACAATATTCATCATAACATATGCTATTGTCTATTTCATGTAATGCTATGATTTTAGGATTCTCTAATTGATATGCATATAAAATACAAATGGAGTATTTGATCTCATGATATGCAATGATCGTAGGAGCAGCACATGATAAAATTGTTAAAATGGCTTTTAAAACTGTCAAGAAAATGTCTTTTGTAGGTGTAAATTCAATCCCCACTACTTGTACTATATATCCCTTTTGTTAAGTGTGTGATGTCCACAAAAGATAAGGAATCATTACTCTCCATGCTTCTTTCGTTTACCTGATGTCTCTTCATATTTCAAAAATAAAATGCATTTGTATAAGAGATGAAAAAATTCTATGCGTCTGTTGTAACAGTTAATAAACAATATTACCCTATTTTTCTTGTTGATATAGCCATACAAAGATGAACCACCTAATATCTTCTGTGTATTCCATTATTTATTAATACTTTTTTATGTTTGTTGTTGCATTTGAAATGCTCCACACCTTTGACAGGTAAAGCTATTTGAAAATATTAGCTATGTTACATTTCTATTTTTGTAGCCGTACAATGGTGAACCACATAATTTCTTCTGTATGTGTATTCCATTATTTCTTAATTTTTGTATTGGAATTGGAATTTCTTAACACCTTTGCAATGTAAAACTATGTAAAAGAATCAGCTATGTTACATTTGGGATAATCAAAAGCAACAGGAATGTTGAAAATGTATATCATCAGAAAAAGGGATGAAATTAGACACTAGTACTATTTTCTACAAAACTATGTATTTAGGCTTTCCTATAAAATTGATAATTCTCCCTCCCTAACTAGTAAATCCTCTTGAAGTTTCTTTGCTCTCATTTTAAGCACTTCCATTTCATCAATTAGTTTCATGTTTTGGTTAGAAAGTTGTTCTGCATCTTGTTGAAAGCCATCCCTTTCTTCTGAAACTTTGGGCATTTCAAATCTTAACAATTTTAGTTCTTCAAGCCATTTTTGTAAGTTAGCTTGTAAACATCTGTTTGTATTCTCCTTCCCTCCAAGCTGTAGATATATGCAAAGCCAAATTTAGAAGCCACAACACAAATAATATAATAAAGTTATAGATAAAATATGATTTGAAAGAAAATGTTAATGAAAATATTACGAAATCAACTCTGTTATAATGTGAAAACAAATATTAATGCAAAAGTCATGAAATCAAATATGGAAATGTTAATTTAAGGGTCAGCCCCTAGTTTTGGCTGCTTTTAATTCAAAAACAACACTAATGAAATCAAATTCAAAAGTAACAACATTAATAATAGTCGATAGAATTAATTTTTTAAAACCTATGAATCAGAATGTAATTCCTTTTAGGATTTGACTGTGTATGATTATTTGCTCCAAGTTTTACAACCATACTAGTGATCATCAACAGAAAGAATAGGGTAGGGGTCTTATTGGAGAGGCTTGGGCTCTATTTTTATGAAGCAGGTACTCTGTGGTAATTTTTTGGAGGGGGCTGAAGGTTTAATTAGAATTATTTCTTACAAAATAGGAGCTTGGACTTTTTAGCTCTTTCAATTTGAAAGGTGAAAATGGGGTGGGATTGTTTTTAAACCAATTTCTTTTTGCCACATGTCAACAATCTATCAATTATTTTAATAATTTAGTTATTATAGTCATAAGATAATGATATCATAAATTTAAATTCTTCAAATAATATACTGTTAACCAAAAATACACCAAGAATGGATGTACCAAAGTAGACCAAACAGTTAACCAACATACACCAACATACACCAAGAACGGATGTACCAAAGTAGAGCAACCATGTGACTGTTGCTAGAAAGGATTGGTAGAAGTGGAATAAAGGGAAGAGTGTACAATTTGATAACTTGGAGGATATGTATGTGAACAACCAATTTGGAATGTATGTGTTGAATTCCACAAGATGTTTTCAAACCTCTAAGAACATCTTGTCACACCTGGGGTGAGTAAAGTAGGAGCATCCTAGGGAAGTTTGAAATCTTGAATGATGGGATTTTTTTGACCTTGGAGTTTGATGACATGATCGTAAGAGAGGCGATGCTATATCATTACTGGGTAGTTCCTTGATATAGTATTGATCGAGGAGCTCAATCATTGAAGAAGATTGATTTCTAAAGTTTCCCTATTAACTGAGGGAGATTAGAAAATATTTTCTTCTCATCTTATTCTACATTTTTTGGCTTGTGTTACATGCTTAGAATGTATTATTTCTCGATGATGGTTGGATTTTTCCTAATTCTTGGTAGTCTAGCACATCGTATAGAGTTCTTGCAAATTGGATTGGCCGACTTGTTGCATTTAATATGTACAATGTGTGATCATGATGTGGATCAAGCATGAGGATGTGTGTGGACCTATTTGGATCTTGTTTATTTGTCCTTTGTGTATTTAATGATTGATGTAAGACAACTTCTAGAATTTTATGTTTAGTTTGGTTCTAGAGTGTTCTATTTACAACAAACCAACTTGTGGTCATGCAAGTATTTAAGGAGGGTGTGGGTAGAGCTGTAGGCATTTAATAAATGGTGTAGGAGAAGAGATTCATGTTTTGGATTTGAAGTTGCAAATTTTTTAGTAGAGCTAGTAGGTGGGTCTTGTGAAATGAGGAGATTTCTTATTAGCTTGTGAGCACAAGCTTAGATCTTGTTGGAGATTTCTACCAAAATGTTGTTGTGTTATAGATTTGGGCTAGCTAGGGTTTAGCATTAGATCTGGAGGGATCTTGCAGAACTATTACTTTCTTTGTATTCAATAATAACTGCGAAGGCCTTACAACCCAACACATTACATGTAATTAGTTATTTTATGAATAAATAATTGAGATTGGTATGAAATCTTGTGTTGTGTTTCTAATGTATGGCTATTTTATGGGGGTTAGGACATCTCCTTTGTGGATTCTCCTACCTTGCGCTACATCAAAATGAAAGGCCTAGCCCCTATATGAAGAGATTCTTTCTTAAATGTGTGCTATATATGGTGACACAATTTTGAAGAGATTGGTGGAGAGTGTATAGAGTAGATAATGTGGCTATTATATTCTATTTCTAATAATGTGTCTAAATTGGAAAACATGGTTGAAGGCTACAATAGTATATTAGACTAGATGCATGACTAACAGACTATAAGGTTGGCACTATGAAAGATGAAAAACAAGAGTTATAAGTAGTTGTTGACAAATTTGTCTGGAGCCAAACTTGACAAGATTAATGAATGGATCTAAAGATAGACACCAAGAGAAAGAAGATGGTTGAGATGTTTTCAGAAATCCAAAATGTTGGAGAGAGGGAAATCAATAAAATTGTTGAGGTCAATAGATTTCTTAGCAGAGAAAGTCTAGAGATTTTCGGTGATGACTCTAGAAGAGACTTATTTCTAGTCACAACGATGGTGCAATAATTTTGTGCCTTAATGGAGATTGTATTTACTAAGAATGACTTAAGAAAAGTATTTAAGGTTGAGGAAGCACTAAAGAAAATGGATAACTTTGATGTCATGGAAATTTTTGAAAGGTTCAAATCAACATACCTAAGAATCATTTTGAAATAATATGCAACAAAACCCAAATCTTCATTTCTTTGAAGTTTGACTTAGAAGTGTTTTTGCAATTTTGGCCTAGTCAACTCTGTAGGTGCACAACTTTGAAGTCAATCCATAGGCACAAAAATTGTCACTTTGCAACTTAGTAAATGTGCATCTTTGTTGAATCATGTGCCAACATCCAACGATTCTAGACTTTGTCATGAATTTGCATGATTCCACTATTAGATCCAAAATTAGAGACTTTATTAGTGTGATTTCATGTTTTTTGAGTTTGTTGGGAATTAATCACATGATGCCACCAGAGTGAAGGAAGATTATATTTTAAGAGGCTTTTGGAGAGAAATTTTTAAGTCCACTTTATTATAATACCTTCTTCTTCTTCTCTTCTTCTTAGTTTAGAGGTTTCACAACCTGTAAAGGTCCATGCACATTATATTAATGAAAAATAAAAGTGTTGACCTACTTAACATCATATTAGGACTTAGTTTTCCATATAATAAGGTAGAAATACATATTTTTACACACTTTTTTCATTGGAAAAACCCTACCTCTAAAAATTTTATTTTGAATAGGGTTTCCTATATAAACCATATAGTAACATACATTATGGGCTGATATTTTATGAAATAAAGTATATTCAATTTAGTGCTCTTATTCTCTATCTATTTAATACTTATTGAATATCCATCTTCATGAATTTGTTGTGTCAATTATGATAGAGCTTTTTTTTACTATTGTATTAAATATTTGTACAATCATTAGAAGTATTGGAGTTTGTCACAAATAGTTGCATAACACCTCTATTTTGACAAATCAAAAAGAAGAATTTCTATGACATGTCTGTAGCATTTTTTCTTATGTGTCTTCACATCGGTGTTGAAAATAGATAAATAAAAGTATGATAAATGTGTTTTAATAAATTTTTTGTCACTAATGTCAAACCTACTACTTGTTGGTAAGACAATTGCTTATATGATTTAAGTACTATCATTTGTTTGATTGATGAAGAGGATTTGATAAAATGAGGTAATAGTAGCACCTAGAGGAAAGGTTGAGTTGTGATATGGAAAAGGAGTACAAGAATAAGTTAAGACAATGATATTATAGTGGCTAAATAATCTACTTATGGTTGCAAAGGTTGGATACACTGATTAAGTTTAGAAGAATAAGTTAATCAAAGTTTGCCTGCCAAGCTTGACTATTTGCACAGTTGTAGCTTGACTATTGACTATTGACTATTGACACTGATTAAGCTTGACTATTGACTGAATGCATTTTTGGAGATAAGTTTTACTCAATAAATTGTGAAGTGCACAGAATCTTCTATGATTAATCCAAAGAAATACATATGCCCCTTTATAAGTTAATTATCTGTTTGAGTATATATAATATATTTCTTGACAGTGTCTTTGGTTGATGTGCAGCATCAAGACTTGGGTTCTAGTATTTCTTCTGTAGTCGCAATGAAGGATTGTATATTACTTGTAGCTTGTGGAGTAGATGAGATTCTTCCTCAGAGTCTTGAATTTCCAGCTGATATCTTCACTTCATGTCTCACAACACCTATTAAAATTGCATTGCAATGGTATTATCTTATTCTCATACCTCTAATCATCACAATACCTCACTTCTAATGGAATGGAACTTAAAAAGATTGGGATACTGAAATTAGTGATCCTTTTATTCCCATCACGTGAAATTTTTGGTTTTTGCAATGTATGTTACTAGTTTGGGATTTCTATTTGCTAAACATGATTACATCTTTATCTAACAAGACATAAAGAATTACCAAAATGCTTGTCACCCATCCTTGTACTACTTCATCTACATCATCTGAGATAATCCTTTATTTTTTGATGGATGCCTATAGCTTATCCCAAATATCTCATTCAACAGTTATGAGATGATCAATCAAGAGGAAATAGTTGACTAGAGCTTAGAGTGACATAATTTTTAGATGATCATATGAAATGAAATGGGCGTGTGAGTAGAAAGAAACTAGAAAGACATTGTGTACAGATGAAGGCATGAAATAGATCATTTTGGAGCACTCAGCAAAAACACTTAGCATTTAGTACATTTCGTCATTCGAGATCAAATGGGTGTGTGGGATTATATGCATAGTGAATAATAAAGGAGGGAATTGAAACCTCCTTGAGGCTCACACTTGTTGAGGTCCACTTCAACAATGGCCCTTCCTGTGAATTTTTTGTGTAGAACCTTTCTAATGAGATAATGTGTTATGAGCTCTTCATCAGTGGGATGGAATGTGAATCCAGGAGGCAGTTGTGCATCACCCATATCATGACTATAACTAAAGTTAATAAAATTCAATAATAGAGGCTCTTAACTTTAGTTACAGTCATGATATGGGTGATGCACAACTGCCTCCTGGACTCACATTCCATCCCACTGATGAAGAGCTCATAACAAATTATCTCATTATAAAGGTTTTTCAGAACAATTTTACAAGAAGGGCCATTGCTGAGGTGGACCTCAACAAGTGTGAGCCTCAAAAAAATTTTGGACCAATTTCCAATAGTTTTCTACCAAGCATTGGTCAAAATTTTGACCATTGCATGGCTATTTTCAACCAATCACTGGTCAATATTTTGACCAATACTTGAAAGTTTTCAACCAAAAATTGGTCAAAATTTCGACCAATTCTTGGCAGAACTTGTGCCAACATTTTTGAAAGGTTTGGACCAGACCAAAAAAATTTTGACCAATGGGTTGGTTGAACTTGGTAGAGATTTGGTCAAAAATTGGGCCAAATTTTTTACCAATAATGGTTGAGAAAAGACCTCAAATGTACTAGTGAACCATGGAAGCCTTCATAGCCATAGCCATCACCAAGAAATCTATGTGAACAAGCATTAATCCACACATCCCATGCCATGCTTCCAACCTTCACAAATGCTCCCTTAGCTAACCTGTCAAGCCTTGTCCTTCTCGACTCTTGCCTTTTTCACTCTTTCTCTACAACAACAACTTTTGTGGCTACTTATATAGTAGCAAGTCTCATAAACCCACTAAGTGGTACTACATAAACCATGTCCTACCTAACCCACTGACCCCACATTTAATATTGGGCATTTAATTCTTTTCCCCAATATTAAATAATTACATGAAATATTTTTACAATGTTACAATACAACTCATCAAGAATATTCCATGGAAATCTTTACATGTTGCACATAAATCTAGGCACAACATTACATAATAAAATAAAATAATAAAATATAACATCTCAAAGAAGTGAATTCATGTAGTATTAAGGACATCTGCAATACATAAACTGATATCCTACAAGAACAACTCTTGTAACAAGTCTCCAATAGTCTCCCAAATTCTCCACAACCAACAGAGGAAAGAGATAAAGGAATAACGATGTCATCTCTCACATGACACACATGAGCACAAACTAGTGATCACAATCTCTAGCCAATCTCAAATCGAATATAGGCAAAACTGAACATCCAAGAAGATAACCAAGACCAGAGAAATCATGCAAATCATAACCTATATCATGTCCTACACACAACTCTAGATGTAAACTATACAAGTATGATCTCCTCCATAAAACCCCAACAAGAAGCCTCAACAACACCCAAATGATACCATATCACTAATCATGGATGTAAGCCTCTCACAAGAAGATCAAACTCATAAAACCATTCCTAAACCAAGGAATAACCATTCCTAATCCAAGGAAAATGCCCAATATAAAACCATCTCCCAAACTCAACCAACATAACAACATATGCATGTGGAGATAACCAATGCTAAACCATCTCTCAAATGAACCCTCCAAAACTAACTCATGTACCATAGCTCAAGATCCATATCTATGAAATATAAGCATAAATATAATGTGATAGAGAGAAACAATGGGCTATACCTCTCAAGTAGCAAACTGCCAAGTAGACCAAGAGTGAGGAATGAGAATGCTCATCAAGATACCCAAGTCTCCAACCAAGACATGTCTAAGAATAATCTCCTCTCAAGTCCATATCAGGTGACTACCCCTTGGACTTCCTACTAAAACCATCAACCGTCCCAACAAATACTTCTCTAATCTAAGAGAAATCAGCATCACCATCATCTCTAAGTATTCATGAGCACCTATAACCAATCAATCCATGCCAACTCCAAATGCAACATAAAAATATCATGAAGTATTCAGCTTATGATTAGTGTACTCAATAAAAAGAAACTAAACCAAGATTAATGTCAAAGTTCCAACCATGGCCTCAAGAACATAAACATGACAACATGATCTAACCATCTCAAACAAAGAGATAGCATGCTCCACATGAACATACTATAACATGTTACAACTCTAAACATGTATCAAGAGTACACCATGACATAATAATGAAACCATCCTCATACCAAGGATAACATGCCGAATAAAAGCATAAATCGTACCTTTACCAAGAACTCCATAAGTCCTCAAGATTCAACCATCTCTATACACCATAAAAAAAACTGTCTCTACATACCAGGAAGAACCATCTCCACACACCATGAAGATAACAAGTGCACCATGAAAATGTCAAAGACGCTTCTGTAGCAACAAGATCTAAGACAAACATCCAACATCTACAAAACCTCAATAAATATATCAATGCCAACAACTCCCACTCAACCATGGTACCAAGTTACCGATAGCATCATAAAATCCATCTCCTATATGAAGATCCAAACCAAACTAGAAACTAATCCTGCACTGTCACCCCATCACTGTCACAAGCTCCCACTAAACTGTGTATCCAAGCTATCCATGACATCATGATGAAAAAATCCATCCTCTAACCATGAGAATCAACCAAGGCATCAAATCATCAAAGAACTCAAAGTGCACATCATGAGCTCCTCAAAAGAAACCAAATAACCATGATCCTCAACCAAGAAGATATACCACCATAACTGAATTAAAAAATCTAAGCTAATAAATATCAAGGAAGTACCTCTATATCCAATTATGTCATGCCAAAATCTATGACACCATGATCACATCCATGAATCGAGCATCTGGCTCTCAATATGTATAACTTGTCAGCATAAAATAGTCAACCACAATTCTCCACCATGATTGTACCTAGTAACAACATTTCATCCCTTCTACATGAAGAAAATAGTAAATCATGTGACTTAGGGCATAGACAACCCAAATTCAAGTCACCAATCTTAATATGCATCAATAATGAAAGATCAATGGGCAAAAACAACCCATAACCAAGCTATAAATGCAACCTATAAGTATAGACCACTTACAACACTGCACAACTTGTAGATTCAACAAGTCATCATACATATCCAAACCAAACACTAATAACCATATCATCATGAAACCAATCTGAAATATGAATTGAGTATACAATGACATCAAATCTTAAATCTCCAATGTCATAAACTCACAATGTTACCATAGTCAAAATATATCTATAAACTGTTCAGATAAATATATCAACAAATAAATCATGTCAAACTTGCACTAGATCTAAACCAATGTGTAGAGCTCTCCAAGAGCTTTCCATTGACTACTCGAAGTCCAAAATCCAACTCTGTATGCCCAAGTTATGTCCTAATCCATGCTCAAAATAAACAAATTCTTCCTTTAGGGCTCTTAAAACTTGAAAAATATCAAAATCATAGAACCAAACTTACACCAAGTTGTACTGCTCTGAATTAGCTTTCCAATGCCTATAAGAACTCTAAAATTCAATATTCTAAGAGAAAGTTATGGCCATTTTACTAAGACAGTCTTTTTACCATTTTCACTATGATTTTTTTTTTTTTAAAAATTTTTTGTGACAAAAATTCCAACGGGATTAAATATGATGGCCATCATGGGCTGAAACCAAAAAACTCTTTCATTTCCTCTGAACATGGCCAAACTAGGGCATATTATATATCAAAATTTATGGAAATGTTGACCTGGATCCAATGGTGAGGTCTATTTCTACCCAGGAGGTCATTCTGCAAGCTCTCCCTAAAACCCTCATTTTAAATGAAACATCCAAAAAATCTTTTTGTCCAAAAATTTTCACATGCCCGAATCTTTTAACATCCCATCATAATAGCAAATCCAAAACCCTTAGATCTACAATAAATCATTCATATATCTTGCCCTTTCTTTTATCCTCTCATACATTACCATGGATTCAATCTAGGGTTACAACAACACAACCATAGCTCTCATACCACTTGTAAGGAAACTTGACAACATGGAATATAACAATTTCCACATAATCCATCTCATAGATTTAAAATTAATATGGAATTAAAATCCACATGCAAGAGAATAGACAACATACCCACAAAAATTGTGACACAAGATATACCTTGGGAAACCCTCATTGAGGGAAAAAACCCAGCCTCCAAAAGCATCCATCACCATGTATTATTTAGCAAAAAACACCATTGCAATACAACTATAGAATCCCTCATAGCCATAGCCACCACCAAGCAATCCATGTGAACAAGCATGAATCCACACATCCCATGTCATGCTTCCAACCTTCACAAATGCTCCCTTGGCTAACCTGTCAAGCCTTATCTCGCTCGACTCTTGCCTTTTTCACTCTTTCTCTACAACAGCTACGCTTGTGGATACTTATACAGTAGAAAATCCCACAAAACCACTAAGTGGTATTACATAAACCATGTGCTAAAACCATGTGCTACCTAATCAGCTGACCCCACATTTAATATTGGGCATTTAATTCTTTTCCACAATATTAAATAATTACATGAAATATTTTTCACAATGTTACAATGCAACTCATCAAGAATATTCCATGAGAATCTTTACATGTTACATGTCCATCTAGGCACAACATTACATAATAAAATATAATAATAAAATATAACAATTTTATGCAATGTGTGCAACACCCATTATCTCAACATACATGGATTCACTTCTTTGAGATGTTGTGAGTGGTTTGATTATAGATTTGACCTTATCTTTCGTAGTGGAAGCTTTTTGGTATATATGTGGTAGGTATTGCTCTTGAGGCTTATGATTGCAGGTTACAAATTGGATATGTTGATGATGTGAAATTCACTTGGTATACCTTCGGAGGTATGGATAGTTGGATGGGTTTGGCACTTGTTGTGGGTGTTATTTCAGCTATGAATATTTTGATAACTATGGATACATGTGATTACCTTTGGATCAGATTTTTGTGCTTGCCATTTCAGTTGGTAGAAGATTTTATGATCTTCTAATGTGACAAGTTGGGTGGTTTTCTCTTTGGATGACTTCTATGTATGTTCGGTGGCAGTGGCATAATAGGAGGTGAGATCATTCATGTTTGAGATGCTGGATACTTTGATTTTTTTGTGGGTACTAGGATGGAGCACATGGTGTACTTTGATCCATGATGGTGGATGTGCTAGGAGGGATTGTTCCATTATTCATTTATGTGGCTACAAGTTGACCCTATGCAATGTATACAATAAGTGGGAGATTGTTGAGATAATGGGTGTTGCACACATTGCATAATATTGTTATATTGTATTATTTTATTTTATTATATAATGTTGCACCTAGATGGATGTGCAAAATGTAAAGATTTCCATAGGATATACCTGATGAGTTGTATTGTAACATTGTGACAATATTTCATGTAATTATTTAATATTGGAAAAAAGAATTAAAATTTCAATATTACATGTGGGGTCAATGGGTTAGGTAGCATAAGGTTTTAGCACATGGCTTATGTAATACCACTTAGTAGTTTTGTGGGACTTGCTACTATATAAGCAGCCACAAGGGTAGTTGTTGGTGTGACAAGAAAGAAGGTAAAAAGGGAAAGAGTCAAGCAGGACAAGGCTTGATAGTTTACCCAAGGAAGCAGTTGTGAAGGTTGGAAGCGTGACATGGGATGTGTCGATTCATGCTTGTTCACATGGATTTCTTGGTTATGGCTATGGCTTTTAAGGCTTCCATGGTTGTATTGAAATGGTATTTTTGCTGAATAATACATGGTGATGGATGTTTTTGAAGGCTAGGTTTTTTCCCTCAATAAAGGTTTCCCAGGGTATATCTTGTGTCAGATTTTTGTGGATATGTTGTCTTTTCTCTTGTATGTGGATTTCAATTGCATATTCATTTCAGATCTATTATTGGTTATGTGGAAACATTTATATTCTTTGTTGCAAGTTTTCTTACAATTTTTCTTACTATGAAGAGAGAGTGTTGGCATTACTCACCTTCAAATAGGGAAGAAGTGGCCATGTACGGGAGAAGGGCTTTAGTTGGACTCCAGGTCAATGCAAAGTATCTTCTCATGTTGAGAGGGAGAAAGCAAGGTGTTATAGGTCCTTGTTTGTCAATGCAAAACTGAGTTTGTTTTAGGGAAATAGGGAGAGAAATAAATGGAAGTTTATGTGATTCGGTAGTCTTGGAAGAGACATGATTTGTGTTTTTGACTGACCTCTCCTACCTGAAAAAATCCACCTTCTCCCTAGTCATAGGTTCATTTTGAAACTTGTTGTGCATACCTTGGATGGGAATTATATGTTGAGTTGTGTCATTGTGTTTGGATTTTGAATTTTTTACTTGGTCGTATTATTGGTTTTCCTAGATCAGTGGGTGGTCTTTTGAGGCCTAGGATTTGAAGTGAGTTCTCCATGGTCGTTCTTTGTATTTTGTAGATTGTCTAGATAGGTTCTCATGGTGGAGAAATCCTGGTTTTCTTGGGGCACTAATGTTGTTCTTGTTGTCATGCTATTGGATGTTTCTCCATTATACTACCACCTGTTGTCTTGTATCTCCAAGTTAAGAATGATCATGAAAGAAATGGATTTAATGTTGTAATTTCAATATTTGATTAATTAAAAATTTAGTTATTGTGTGAAATAAGAAAGTTATGTGATCAAGTGTTATTGAATTTTAAATCATACCTTACTTTCAATTATATTGATTTACAAAAAGTTTGAGTTCAAAACTCTCTATCTTCTCCATGAAATCTTTGCTTTAATTCATTGTATTTGAAAGTTCTTATTATAGAATATGGATATATGATTCATTTAATAGATAGATGCAATAGGTCATCTGTTAGATCATGTGATAAAATCAATGTTCGATTTAGATACGATCATCTTAATTGCATCTTAAAACCCTAGCTTGTATAAATTTATTCAAATCAATGAATTTTACCTTATGTTTTAATATATATAAATCATCTAAACTCACTCCTAACTTGATATAAAATTTATATCAATATTGCATTTTCAAATCCACTCAATAATATGACTAAACATTATGACACTATGCCACTATTAAAATTCCTATGGGAAACCTAGCACTTTGAAGGAGAAAAGAGAACTCATGAACTTTATCTCTTTAAGAGAACCAAAATGCTCTCTAGAAAAATTGTATGACAAAATCTTTTCAAAGAAAAAAATAGCAAAGATTATTACTTAAAGATACTCTCTTAAATTCTTTTAAAAAATTCAAAGAAAAGAAAAGTAAATACAAAAAAATATATATAAAATAATAAAAATCAAATTTATTCTTCACTCATCTCTCTCAAAACCCACACCTATAAGTCTTTATAACATAACTACTCCCCAAATCCCTATGCATTGGATGCAACACTCCACTCACTACATCATCCCCCAAAACTCACGCAAGCCTCCATGGGAAAGAGGCAAAGTCAACTTAAAACATTAATGGAGAACCAAGAAGATTTTGAATTGATCAAATTATGCCCCAAAATTTATGTATTAACTTACACATGAATATGGATGAGTAGACTCCACCCCACCCATCCTTCCCTTCCATTTCCACTTCCCACATGAGCTAAAGTGTTGATCTGAAGAACATATTTGAATGTCTTACATGAGGGCAGGGAAAGTTAAATGTTACTTGTTTTTAAAGAAAATTACTAATCCCCCTTTCCACCTTACTCGACCTCATGTGTACCTCACCCTTTTATGGGACAGGGAGACTTGGGTAATGTGTAGACTCCTTTGGTAAGCATGAGAATACCTTGGGGAACGCAAGGAGGGCTTAGGGTAGTGTGTAATAAGTAGGTGAAACCACTTGCCCACTTGGCAAGTGGGTAATGTTAGGGGTAGTTTAGGATTAGTTAGAATATTTAGATAGATTTTAGTTGTAATAAAGGTAAATGGTTTTAGTTAGTAGTTAAGTGGGTTTAGGTTCTAAATATTAAAGTTAGTAATGTTATTATAGGTTGTGAAATAAAAGAAAGAGATTATATTTAAAGAGTTTTGTTTATAGGATTATTTAGGTGTTAAATTTAAATTTCTTATATTAGATTATTAGGCAAGTCATTTTATCAAGGAAGGTATATTATGTTAATTAGGTTAATAATTGTAGTATCTTATTTTATTTAATATTATATAATGTTTAATTATGGTTTATTTAACTCGAACTGTTAAGATCATAGGAATCAAAAGCAAAATTAAGAGGTCTTAAGTAGGTGACCCGTTAGTGAAAGAAGAAGGTTTCATAGATATAAAATGAATGTTAAAAGTAATTAAGTAATGAATCAATAAGTTAAATTAAAGTATGAATCTAAACAAGATCGATTTTTTAAGTTCCGAATCACCTCCTAGGAGGTGCACAACTAGATCACCTAAGGAAATTGTCTAACTTAACAAATGAACATATGGAGTCATAAAAAACCTAATGTATCTTATGTAATTAGTCAAACATATTAGTTCAACTCTTAGGAACCATGGAACCCTAATGTTTTCTCAAATATGATGTCACACTTTAAGTAGAGTTTTATCGAGCTAAATTTTGTAACCCAAATTAGGTGTACCTGTAGCAACAAAACCTAAGGTTTTGTTAAGGTGCAGTAGGGTCAAAATGTTGACTCTACATCATGATGAATTACAACTGAAACTCACTTCTATCCCATTTAAACTTTCTGTAATGTATTCAAATTTGTATGTGTTAAATATGGTGTTATTTAACTTTTAAAAAATAATTGTTGTTGTGTTTCTGCCCAGATTTTTGGGCATGACAGAGTTTAATTCACTTTTTGCTGGAGATACATTGACAAATTTTTGATTCCATAAAATACAAAGACCCCCGAAGCACCCAAAGAAGGTACATGTAAAGAGTTCCATCTCTACCATTTTGCAATTGGGCTAGTAAATGTTTGTTGTGATAGTTTAGTCTTGCAATAAACCAACATCTGCTCCATTGACATCAAGTTGTTTCTTGGTGTGAGCACATTTGTCAAAGGTGTTAATGCCTTTGACATTTGAGGATATAACCTTCATTGCTTTTGACAAGTGCAATTGGCGCTCGTCATCCTCTTGTTAATTGACATGTTACTATCTAAAGTAGTTTCGGTTATATTATAGACTAGAGACCATTTGAATTGAAAATAAAATGATCATTGTGTTTTTATGTTTCTTTATTATTATATTCTAGTTCCTACCATCTGGAGGGTAGAGTTGTTTGGATTTTTTTAGGGTTGTGGAAGTTGTCCACTGTAATAATATATATGATTTACCAAAAAGTACAAAACTTAATCATCATTACTAGTCCATTGCATTATCTATAATGCAATCTCCAAAAGAAGCCTATAAATCCATTCTTTCTATTGGTGTAGATAAGTATTTACTTATTACAGTTACTTAAGTTTACTTAAGTTAATGCATTATTTAATTATTTTGCATTATTTTATTATTATTTGAGGTGAGACACTTAGGAGTTTGTGTACTCTCATTGAGTTACGCAACTCTAATTATGCACATGGTGTCTACAACATAGGAGTATGCATCATTCACTCAATTGTCATGATGACAACATAGTTATCTGCACTCCTTATTTAGCACATGTTGTCTACACCACTAATTTGCGTGCTACACCATTGTAGGCTTATCCTCACATCATCGCACTTAATCTCGTGCTCAATGGAGGATAACCCATATCTAGTGGACATGTGCCTGGTTGTATGACTTATCATGTTGCTGACTTCTATGCATTCTACAAGCTCTCCTGAGGCCTTTATATACAGGCACTCCTAGTGCACTCTCAAGTTGGCTATGTTGGATATTGATGAATATCATCATTCTGATCATACTCTGTCTATTTTAGTCTACTATGTGCTTGTGTTGAGTTCTTTAGTTCTTGGGTGAATTCTAGCCTAAGCCAAATTCTTACACTTTCAACTACACATCTCCTTGGTGAGAAAACTTAGGTCATACCAATACACACCTTACTTTTTAGGTTTGACATGTGTTCAATGATGACTTTTCAACGTCATATTCATTTTATATTAGCTTTCTTTTATTATCGTAGAGACATAATTTGGTTCCATATTTTTATTTTCTTTATATGTTTTTGAAATTAAAAGCAACCAAAAAAAAGGAACTTATCCATGAAGAACAAACCATTATTTATCTTTACATGTTAACAATTAGATTCATTATTTGTATCTTGAATATTATTTTTTAGATTTTTTTCACTAACAAAGTATTGCCCAAACTTTTATTAACTTGATTTTTTTTAAATTATGTCAAATTTAAAGCCTTATTTTAAAAAGCATGTGATGTGTATACACATGTTAATGACCCGAAGACCATTTGTGAACTCTATCATAGGTGTTCTCATACATTCCTATTTTTCCTTAAGCTCACTCAAACAGGGATTATTTGCTTTCAATGACAAATAATTAAAACTAGTTTTCCATATTATTTTTAAACATTGCATTTTATTCATCTGTAGATCTGAAGAACATATTCGAATGTCTTACATGAGGGCAGGGAAAGTTAAATGTTACTTGTTTTTAAAGAAAATTACTACTCCCCCTTTCCACCTTACTCAACCTCATGTGTACCTCACCCTTTTATGGGACAGGGAGACTTGGGTAACGTGCATACTCCTTGGGTAAGCATGAGAATACCTTGGGGAATGCAAGGAGGGCTTAGGGTAGTGTGTAATAAGTAGGTGAAACCACTTGCCCACTTGGCAAGTGGGTAATGTTAGGGGTAGTTTAGGATTAGTTATAATATTTAGATAGATTTTAGCTGTAATAAAGGTAAATGGTTTTAGTTAGTAGTTAACTGGCTTTAGGTTTTAAATATTAAAGTTAGTAATGTTATTATAGGTTGTGAGATAAAAGAAAGAGATTATACTTAAAGAGTTTTTTTTATAGGATTATTTAGGTGTTAAATTTATATTTCTTATATTAGATTATTAGGCAAGTCATTTTATCAAGGAAGGTATATAATGTTAATTAGGTGAATAATTGTAGTATCTTATTCTATTTAATATTTTATAATGTTTAATTATGGGTTATTTAACTTGAATTGTTAAGATCATAGGAATCAAAAGAAAAATGAAGAGGTCTTAAGTACGTGACCCGTTAGTGAAATAAGAATGTTTCGTAGATATAATATGAATGTGAAAAGTAATTAAATAATGAATCAATAAGTTAAATTAAAGTATGAATCTAAACAAGATCGAGTTTTTAAGTTCTGAATCACCTCCTAGGAGGTGCATAACTAGATCACCTAAGGAAATTGTCTGACTTAACAAATGAACATATGGAGTCATAACAAACCTAATGTATCTTATGTAATTAGTCAAACATATTAATTCAACTTTTAGGAACCATGGAACCCTAATGTTTTCTCAAATATGATGTCACACTTTAACTAGAGTTTTATCGAACCGAATTGTGTAACCTGAATTAGGTGTACTTGTAGCAACATAACCTAAGGTTTTGTCATGGTGTAGTAGGGTCAAAATGTTGACTCTACATCATGATGAATTACAACTGAAACTCACTTCTATCCCATTTAAAAATTTTGTAACGTATTCAAATTTGTATCAGTTAAATATGGTGTTATTTAACTTTTAAAAAATAATTGTTGTTGTGTTTTTGCCCAGATTTTTTGGCATGACAGAGTTTAATTCACTTTTTACTAGAGATAGATTGACAAATTTTTGATTCCATAAAACAGAAAGGCCCCCAAAGCACCCAAAGAAGGTAAATGTAAAGAGTTCCATCTCTACCATTTTGCGATTGGGCTAGTAAATGTTTGTTGTGACAATTTAGTCTTGCAATAAACCAACATCTGCTCCATTAACATCAAGTTGTTTCTTGGTGTGAGCACATTTGTCAAAGGTGTTAATGCCTCTGACATTCGAGGATATAACCTTCATTTCTTTTGACAAGTGCAATTGGCGCTCCTCATCCTCTTGTTATTTGACATGTTACTATCTAAAGTAGTTTGGATTATATTATAGACCAGAGACCATTTGAATTGAAAATAAAATGATCATTGTGTTTTTATGTTTCTTTATTATTATATTCTAGTTCCTATCATCTGGAGGGTAGAGTTGTTTGGAATTTGTTAGGGTTGTGGAAGTTGTCCCCTGAAATAATATATATGATTTGCCAAAAAGAAAAACATAATCATCATTACTAGTCCATTGCATTATCTATAATGCAATCTCCAAAAGCAGCCTATATATCCATTTTTTTTTTGGTGTAAATAAGTATTTACTTATTACACTTACTTAAGTTTACTTAAGTTAATGCATTATTTAATTATTTTGCATTATTTTATTATTATTTGAGGTGAGACACTTAGGAGTTTGTGTACTCTCCTTGAGTTACACAACTCTAATTATGCACATGTTGTCTACAACATCGGAGTATGCATCATTCACTCAAGTCTCATGATAACAACACAATTATCCGCACTCCTTATTTAGCACATGTTGTCTACACCACTAATTTTCATGCTACACCATTATAGGCTTATCCTCACATCATCACACTTAATCTCGTGCTCAATGGAGGATAACCCATATCTAGTGGACATGTGCCTAGTTGTATGACTTATCATGTTGCTGACTTCTATGCATTCTACAAGCTCTCCTGAGGCCTTTATATACAGGCACTCCTAGTGCACTCTCAAGTTGGCTATGTTGAATATTGATGAATATAATCATTCTGATCATACTCTGTCTATTTTAGTCTACTGTGTGCTTGTGTTGAGTTCCTTAGTTCTTGGGTGAATTCTAGCCTAAGCCAAATTCTTACACTTTCAACTACATATCTCCTTGGTGAGAAAACTTAGGTCATACCAATACACACCTTACTTTTTAGGTTTTCCATGTGTTCAATGATGGCTTTTCAATGTCATATTCATTTTATATTAGCTTTCTTTTATTATCGTAGAGACATAATTTGGTTCCATAATTTTTATCTTTATATGTTTTTGAAATTAAAAGCAACCAAAAAAAAAGGAACTTACCCATGAAGAACAAACCATCATTTATCTTTACATGTTAACAATTAGATTCATTATTTATATCTTGAATATTATTTTTTAGATTTTTTTCACTAACAAAGTATTGCCCGAACTTTTATTAACTTGATTTTTTTTTAAATTATGTCAAATTTAAAGCCTTATTTTAGAAAGCATGTGATGTGTATACACAAATTAATGACCCAAAGCCCATTTGTGAACTCTATAATAGGTGTTCTCGTACATTCCTATTTTTCCTTAAGCTCACTCAAACAGGGATTATTTGCTTTCAATGACAAGTAATTAAAACTAGTTTTCCAAATAATTTTTAAAAATTGCATTTTATTCTTAATTATTTCACATTAAACATGTTTTTGTCAGGAAAAAGTTTTGAAGTTCTTGGAGTTATCTTCTCCCAATCAAAGAGCTAAAAAATCTTGAAACTGTAATATCTAAGTTAGAAATGCTCAAAAATTAAGCACACACAACCAAAAGGGTTGAAATGCTAAAAATTTGAACCAGCAAAATTAAACTAATTTTGAATGTTTGAAAATTGAACACTCAAACAAAAGGATTGGAAATGTACTTAATTAATACTGCTCAAAACTCAAAGATTAAGTTTAATTGTAGATATGCATGTAAATTGTGAAGTGCAAACATGGCATGTAGATGTTTGTTGAAATGCTTGAGAGAAATGTAGGATTCTAGAAAATCCATGTACATAATTCATATGAATGCATTGAAGGGAACTGGATCTTATGTTTGGAAATGATTACAAGATATTCATTGAATGTATTAATGAAAAGGACTTGGAAATTTATTGAGAGAATGCAATTACTAATAGAAAAGACAAATTCAACAATCTTCGCAACAATATTCATCATAACATATGCTCTTGCCTATTGTCTATTAGTGTAATTATAATTTTCACTATGCAAAACAAAGCAACTTTAGCAATGTTTTCAAAATTTTCAACATAAAAACATTAAATATTAAAGCATAAATTTAACATCTTCCAAAATACATATATACATCAAACCATACACAAAATATAAATAACAATACATGTTCATAATTTCTACCATATATCCAAGATCCATGATCAAATGTATATAAATTTATAAAACATATATCCAAAATGATGTGTATGTAGTAAATATGAAAGTACGAGAGACGTATAGAAAATAACTACAAATAGCTAAACTAGAGCCCCACAAACATTGTATTATTATGATTCTCTCTCTTTTTTATTATCTCTAGAATATTTTCATGTTCTTCAATAGACAATTTCCACGATGTCCTCTTCTTTGTATTGCATCAAATTGAAACTTTGTTGCTATAACATGGTTACTATATTGTAAAACCTTTTCTCCAGGCATGTATTCAATAAATTCAATACCACGGTTGGTTATCCTATTTTGTTGATAATATGTTCCTTCAACAACAATTGATCCAATTTGATATGACTGTCCATCAACATCTATAGTTCCTTCTAGCAAGTTGTGTTTTGATTTTGTGCATCTTAGAAGATAATAGTTTGCATTTTCTACATTATATACTAAGGCTTGGACAACAAAAATATCTCCTACATGTATATAGAAATAGACATGTTTATAAAGTAAAAAATTAAATATATATAACTTTACTTTAATGAATATACATGTGTGTCATATATATGTACATATGCCACAAACCTGCCACAACTAAATAAGAAACACACTCATAATTGGCTAAATATATAGGATCACGGATATCAATGTCAATGTCAGCATCTTCAAAAGGAGGCTTTCTGACTATGTCTTTCAAATCCCAATGTGAAACATATCCATTCACAATATTTTCACATACACTCATTGGATTGTCCTTCATGCAATCATCACAAAAATATGATTTCTCTCGTACTTCAATCACTGGAGGTTTGTGGTGTCTTGTAGCCACCACTTGATGTAAACTTCTAAGACCAAAAATTGTTTGGTAATTGTAAGGATTAGATTGATCTATATCTGTTACAAATATGGATAATTTAATTAATGATCATGTTTCATAATTAATATATAATTAAAAACTTGAATTATAAGAATGTACACATGTGTGTTATATCAAATATATATAATATTCACCTTTCACTTCCCAAAAATAACACTTATTGTATTTAGTATCTCAAGTAGCAAAATGATCTTTGCACCATTCAATAATTTCATTCACACTCTCTATCCTATTACCTAAATGTGTAACATGAATGTATATATAATTTAAAATACACTAAATCTGTGTGTGTGTGTGTGTGGATCTCTAGAGAGAATCTATACATATATATGTTATAAGTAGATCAAGAAGACACTAAATGTATGTACATATGTACCTGCAAGTTCATGTTGTCGAAGTGTGCACTTTATACATGCTCCTACACCATCACGCTCTCCTTTTCCATGTCCACTTTCAAAGAAGTTCCACAAAAACCTAACATTTCTTCTAACATGTTGCATGGCTAACCAATTAAATGCTTTTACAGAATTAAATTGTCCTATGAGTTCATGAAATGAGATTAAAAATAATTATACACATCAAATTGAAATATGTGTACAAATAAATATAAGTTTTAAATAAAGTTAAATAAAAATGTACACATGTACACTAACCTGCACAACCATCAGACTAGATCCATTGCTCTAAATCATTTATTCCACGATTTCTAAGATCTTTAGAGAACATTGTAAAACAATGAGCAACATAGCTCCTATCATGAACTCTATCAACACTAATATAGAAGTGAACCTCCTTGATATACTGTGTTCATTTTCCACTAAACTTTCTATCTCATCCACTGCAAATTGTGCATGTCTATAAGTCACTTGCACAAATATTGCAACTTGTTCAGAATGAAAATATTTCCCTTGAAGCTCTGCTTGAGGTGAAAATGTATAGTTCTCAGAGAAATCTACAACTGAAAGAATACAACCAGGTGGAAACCAATTTTTTGAATCATAAAATTGTTTAGCTTGTCATCGTGCACCATGATAATGTTGGATATGTGGATATATAAAAGGATAGAACTTGGTCATAAATTATGCTCTAACCCGAGTAGGATGGGACATGTGGAATCCCTTGTGAATAAAAAAGAACCCACCTTGCAAGGCTAAATACTCCTGGGTGACCGATAGAAAAATAGTACCGTGAGGGAAAGGTGAAAAGAACCCCCAATGGGGATTGAAATAGAATATGAAACTGTAATGCTTTTAACCAGTGGGAGGAGTTGACCTGCTTTGATTCCTTATTTGACAGAAACAACAAAATAAAAAATGAATGCACTTGTCTAGAAGAAACAACGAACATGAAATGTAGAAAATTGTTTTGTTTGACAGAAATTGAATCAAGCAGTAGCTGACCACATGCCTATTGAAGAATGAGTCGGCAAATTATAAGTAGTTGTTGGAAATATATGATAGGCTAAGTTACTGAGAGGGGAGGGGTGAATAAATAACCAATAAAACTTAATATTTATTTACCAATCAATCCTTCATGTGTATTCTGATATAATTGCATGCATGAAAAACTAGAAACATTAAAACATTCATGACACTTTGACACACAATATGCTGACCCAGAAACCCTCCAAATAGAAAGTAAAACTTGGGTGTTGATGATACCCACAAGTTTTAGTACTTCAGTGTAAAGTTGGCCTTTTAAGGCTTAAAATGACCACTTCTAATGATCTACCCTATTAGGAGAAATAAGGATTGTTAGGTCCACCTTGGAAAAGTATTTACAAACATACAATGAAGTATGCACTTGATAAAGAGATTTACAAAAGATTGTTAAGTCTACCTTGTGAAAGGATTTAACTATTCCATCTATTAGGATGAACCAATGGTTGATCATTGATCTACAATGAGACTCCTTTGAGTGTAATGATCACCTTGTTGTGATAGATAAATCTTTGTTTCTCCTGATACTGTTGTAGCCTTTTAATTCACACTTTTTCTCTTTAGTGTGTCTTATTAATACTTTATATGTTCTTTGGATGTGATACAATACATTACATATATACCAATCCAATTTACAGTTCATCATAATTGACTACAATACAAGAACTCAAGTTCTAAAGAAAAATTCAATGAGGTTGAGATACTTGACATCCATTGTCAATGCTCAACATTGTCATGCACTTGGTAGATGTAGAAGCTCAGTCCATACTAATCACTTCCAAGTAGTCTAAACTTGATCTGCACTAGTGACTCAGTGAATACTGAGAAACTTAGTATATAAACTGAATCACTTGATTCACTCTACATATCTCAATCAATGCTATCACTATGAGCTTAGTATAAACTAAATCACTTGGTTGATATTGTGTGGCTCAGTCAACATTCGATTCACATCACTGTAATTTTGAACTTGGTAACCACTGTAGAACTCAATTTGCACTTAGAAACTTAGTAAACACTTAGAAGCTCAATTTACAATGATAATCACCAACCTGGTAGAAGCTACTCGATGCAAACTGAATGATATTCCTTGAACTCAGTAGCAACTATAGAACTCAATAGAGTCTAGATTACTTGGTTAACATTGTTAACTATACAATAAGCTTAGTAGCTACTTACTAGCTGAATAAGTGTGTGTGTGTCACTAATAAAAAAACTTGACTATAATGTCAATAGTAGTGGCTTGATTAAGGGAACCCACCATAACCATAGCAAGAGCAGGTCTTCATAGGGCAATTGAATTGTCACTACTTATGGACCTGAACATAGGTGATCTCTCCAAATGTCATGAAATTTTCAAAATTTATTTCCCGCTTGTTAGTTTTTACTAATGATTATTCATTCACCAGAAAAATCTCATATTTTCAAATGTTTCAAAGGGTATGATATCTCTAGACTAATCATACCACAATTCACTCTCCTTCAATACAATTTTTTTGTATTCAACTCTTGTCCTATTTTGGTATGTCTTATATTCATATCTCATCCATGAAATTGGTGTTGATTCATCAACATTCTCAAATTTTAGTAGAAATTTACATAAATCTCCACAATCTAGACATTGATTTATGATGCATTGTACTTTGAACTCATCCGAATCTTCTAATTTATCACATAATATAGACTTCACAAATTGTGGCGTACTACTAGGCATGACCAAATTTGGATAAAGTACTGCCATAACGTTTTTATATGATTGCAAGTATAGACCAAATTCAACATGGTTTCGACAACAAGAAGTTTCACATATCTTATTTATGCGTACAAAGGAATGAGATAGGCTCTCAAACATTCTTTGACATATTTTCACATTTGAGAATTCTTGCTTGAATGTTTGAAATAATTTACTTTGTGTTATATCTATAAAATGTTGTGGATATTCAATTTTTACCCCTGTCTCTTGATCTTTAATTTTTATAGTATCAAATCTATTAGAAGAAACACGAGATGATGTGGTCCAAAACTCAATAACCTATCTTTTTACATCTCCATAAATTATATCTTTTCGAGGAACTTTGCAAATATTGACCCAATTATTCTCAATGTTTTCATCTAGCATATTTCTCCTCCTAATGTATCTTTGAACAATTCTTCTAGATATATGTAGCAAATCAAAAATTGCATGTACTTATTTTTTGTGTCAACTTTGTACTAGATATAGTAGTCAACTTTGTACTTATTTTCAACTATTGTTTTATTAACATTATGCGCATGGTTTTTCCTATTATCAACACCCAAAAAATCCAAAATAGGCCTCATATCTTTTCTCCTAAATAACTTGACAAATAATTGTGCCTTTCAAAATATACTTTTGTTTTTGAAATATTCATCCCACATTTTTTGGCAATTCTTTTTCATAGTATTCTCTTTTACCATTTGTGTAGATAGAATTTGACTAAAAAGTAGGTCCTCATCCAATTCCATCAAATTTCGTACACCTAATAATATGTTTCTATCATTAGAACTACCAATTTGTTCATCTTCTTGAATCTCACCCTCTTCATGAATCTCGTCCTCTTCATGAATCTCATCTTCTTCATTAACTTTAGTAGATTGGTTTTGATTATGTTTTGTATGAACTTCCATTTTGTCATCTCTTATTCTATCATATTTCCTCGATCTAGCCTTTTTATTACCCATTTAATACTTTGACCTACAAGAAAATATTTTAATTTAGATTCCACTAGAAGTGTAATTCAATACTTCAATATATAGTACAAAAAAATAACTAGGTGAAAAAATACCTTATTGACGATCCTTTGTAATTGTCATTAAACTCCACGAAACAATTGATGAATACAACTTCAAAAAGTATTTATTTCTGAAAATTCTCCTTTGAATTTCACAATTTACTATACACGTATTATAAATTGAAATAAAAAATAAATTATTTTATATGAAATCACCAATGTAACTGCTAGCAAGTTTTTTGAGCTGACAGGGGTTACGACTGAAACTGTTATGGACGAAAGGGTTTCTACTATAATTGTCTATGTGTCATCCTAAGTGGCAGCCACACAAGAAAAAGATGCAATTTCTCCAAACTTTTCACTTTCAATACTAATTTGTCCATACAAAACAAAGTTTTTTCAAAAACTAAAAATACCCTTTTGTAGATCTCGGAGTCAAGATTATAGTCTTAGAAATTTTGTAGTATTTTGATTATTTATAATATGTTATATTTATAAAATATTACAATTAAGTCTTTTAAGATTCAAGAAGATGTATATTCAAGAAAAGAAAAAAAATAGTAAGTCATGTTCAAAAAATAAAAGTTACTTTATGTGTACATCTAGAGGAGAGAGTCATCTTCAAGAATATGTAATTTATTTATTTTCAAATATGTAGATTTGATAGAAAACATTTGGCAGGAAAAAAAAATTGTCAATTTATGTTAAGTTCGACTTTGAACACTTGGACAAAATTGCAAAACTGTGTCACCATTTACAAAGGAAAAGGATATCAAAACTTAAACTATTCAACTTTAATGACAAAAAAGGGACATTTGTGTTTAGAATTTGAAGATGATGTAAACTAATGAAATGTGTAAAATTTGATGAAGTTTATACTTGTAATATTTATATTTTTTTTAATTGAGTGAAAATTTTATCACTTTTTTAATTTTTAAAGTATATTTTCTAATTTTTTTAAAAATGCTAAAAATATAGAGTTTCGTTCCCACCAAACAAAAATATGCAAACGATCCCATTTTGGTCTAATTTTGAACTATGTTATAGTGGACATGTATACCTAGTGGAACAAAAAAAAAATATTTTGGACTTATGTGTTTCAAGTTATAGATATTCAACATTATAAATATCTTTGAGTACTATGAGTACAATGATGAGATTGAAGATAACCTAGATTATCTTAAGAAATAGAAAGACGACATTGATAGAATCCTAAATAGTAGAATAAGCAAGAGTACAAGAGGAAAAGGCTACATTGATACCTAGTTCAGTGGAAAGATAAACCAGTTGAAGATAACTCGTGCATTACACAAGATGAGTTGGATCTTAATGATTTGGGTCAGAACATGAGTAGTGCTTGATATGGACATATGTCCTTTATTAACCCGAGGTGTTTGATGTGGGAGCATCTTGGATCTTGGAGCAATCTTGCATCAACCAAAAATATTTCTTGTTTCTATACGAGTATGCTGTTCTTAAAGTAGTCATTGTTTCTTTCAATTTTGTTCTATATGCAATTAATTTCATGTAAAGGACCTATCTTGGATCCTCCTAAGTGTGCAAACCTTGTTTGTTGGTTTTTCTTGAGTTATTTTTTATTCTTTGTGGTTCCTTTTTCATGCAATGTTTTCAATGGCGTGGTTTCCTATGTTGACTTGGCATGCTGTGAAGTTAGAAGTTGATTCCCAAGACAAGTGTGAACCTCCCATTAAGTGTGCATTGCTTCATGTTTCTATTTGCTTAAGTTTTGGTTTACACCTCCAAGGTTGGACCTATAATGTAATTAAATGTTTGACTAGCCAACTTTTGTCTTAGCCATCTATATAAGAAGCCTTTTTAGATGTGGAAACATAAAAGTCTGATGATAGAAGAATAGGAGAAGCTTAGAGAGAAGATAGAATGTGGACTTGGATTCTAATTTCATAATTTCATTGTATATGGTCATAACCCAAAAGGCTTCATAGTTGGGCATGTTTTCAAATCTTTAATAATTACATCAGTGTGGTTGCCAATGATGTAGCCTCTGTTGGAATTACTTTAGAATAACTGGGAGTGGTGGGGGGGGGGGGGGGTGAATCAGTTATCCAAGGTCTAGATGTACAAATAAAACTTTTCACAACTTAGTGAACCCATAAAATATTCATACTCATGCATACATCCAAATGAATATGCAATCACTTAAAATGTGCAGCTTGCTATCAAATCAATTTGTAGAAATGTAAAGCATCAAACATAACAAATTCATCAAAACACATAACAAAATTATTTACCTGGAAATCCAATTTGGAAATAACTACCAGTAACATGCTACTCCATTTTCACTCTTCTAAAGTGATGCCCTGTGAAAGGCCAACCCTGTTAAAGTTACAATACACACTATTAAATATGACCCTATTAAAGGATTTCAATCACCCTGTTAGAAGTGAGTCTTGTTAGAGGACTTTAGGCCATTCACTTGGAATGCCACACTGTTAAAGGATTTACAAATGGCTATTAAGTCAACCTTAATCGAAAGGATTTACCCTAGACTGATACAATTGTTAGAAAGTAATAGTAGAGCTTTGATCTAATACAACTTACAACTTCTCTTGTAGATTATAGATCTCTATTTAGTCCTCCATTCTACTTGGCCTTCATTCTTTGAAACTCTGGTAGCTTGTCTACCCTTCAAGAATTCATCTCCTTAAGCCTTCTTGCTTAACATGTGATTACAAAGTCTTCTCTTAGGTCAATTGATTAACCAAAACCCTTTGACCTCTTATCTCCCTTAGGTTCTCACACATAACAATCTTGCTTCATGACCAAACATTTCTATAAATAGGAAATTAAGATATTTTTTCACTCATTCTTCATCATCCAAATTAGGGTTAAGATGGGTTAGGTAAGATACAATGTATCTACCCCATATTCCATATCTATTCTAGAAACTTCCTCTAGAATCCACTTTGAATTTTCCTCAAAACAATTTACCTAGAATTTTGTGCCTCCAGCTCATCATTCTTATCTTTCACCTGGTTCAAAAAATCCAAGAAAAAAAATGTGTCAACTTAGATTCATCAAATTCACAATCTTTAAAATAATGCAGTAGCTTGGCATTATTAAACTTCTAATGCTCGGTACACACTATGTCACTCGACATCCTCTATGAAATCACTTGGCATCAACTAAAGTTTACTGGTGCTCTGCAACTACTAATCTTTACTCAACATAAACTATCTTGACTGAAATCCACTAGAATTTTGATTTACTTAGCTCCAACTGATTTTTTTCTTGGCTTTCACTAACTTTGCTCGACACCTATTGTCCACTTGTCAAGCTTGGCAGAAAAACTTTGTATCACATGTTCTTCTAAACTTTCTTAGTGTAGCCAACATTTGTAACCTTAAGTAGATAATCAATGCATCATGTTACTACTATCTTAACTGATCCTTGTACTTCATTACATAATCATAAATCAACCTTTCCTCTAGGTACTATTGTTACCTCTTATTGATCAAATCCTCTTCATCAATCAACTAAGTGATAGTACTTGAATCTTATAAGAAATTGTCTTACCAGAAAATAGCAGGTTTCACATCGGTGACAAAATAATGATCGAAACACATAACCTATTTCAACAATCTCCTTCTTAACAATTGATCTTTTGAGTCAGATTTCAACAGCCTCATGTACTTCATGTTTTTCCTTATTTGAATGTTACTTCTATGTGTAACTTTAAGTAGGAGATGTTTGTAGGTTTAAGTTGAGTTGATTATTCTTGGATCTCCCTTCTCATTGCATCATGTGAAGGTATGAAGGCCAACATAATATAAAAATATGGTATAAAGGACAAATCTTTGGATGCAAAATTTTGTAATGCTTTTGTGATGGTTATGTTAGTGTTATGTGATGCTAGTTTGATGTTGAGCGTATTAAGAGGTAGTAAATGCAAGGTTGTATTGTGAGCTACAAAGGTCAATTCAAATATTGAAGATATTAGCTTTGGCAAGAGGTTTTTGTATCCAACTACCTTTTGTGTACTGAATATTATTATATATTGCATGTTTGGGTAGTGGGCTCATCTTGCATACATTGTATAATTGTAATAACAACTCCTAATAGGGTTGAGGCTTCTAATAAGGCCTAGTCATCTAACAAGGACTGAGATAATATACCAATGTAATAGACTCCTAACAAGGTCAATATCTTTCACAAGATACTTTTGATTAGTGGATCATTTTGTGGATATCATCCCCACTGGGGTTTTCCCTCGGCCAAGGTTTCCCTAGTTAAAATAATGGTGTTATGAGTTGCATTGTATTACTCTTATGTTTATTTTTCAGTTTATTCAAATATCCATGTTTTATGATTATAAAAGATATCCATAGTTGGGAAAAATTTGTGAAATATTGATTCACCCCCCTTCCCCCCAGTGTTTCCTATTTCTAACATTAACATGCCATGACTTCAACTAAGTCACCATACTTGTCTTAGCTAGTACACTATTCTACTAGTGGTTGCACTTACTTGTAACATATTCATCTTCTACAACTGATTGTATATCAATGACAACACTCAAAGTCTTATTCATTGCCATTTTCTAGTTCACGTGCCAATGTGACTACATAAATCAAAAAAATCCCTGATCTGATTTGTCCATGTAAAAGAAACATTTTTAGGAGGAATATCAAACAATGCATGATTATTTGTAAAGTCCACAAAATATGTCATAGTTTTAGGGGGCAGAAGAATACCTCCACGCTTCTCACTAGGAAATCGAATGGCCTTAAAATCCCTTGCTAAAAGGATTTTATTTTTAGTTACCAAAAATATTATTGAGGATAAAGAATCCCATAGAGTTGCCTTGTCATTGCTTGAACATGAACCACAGACATTAAGCAAATAGAAACTGAGATCAAAACTAGATAGTTTACTTACTTCCAATTCAATTCACTTTTTACTACAAATATTGGCAGATTTTGGATTCCATAAACTGCAAAGACCTCCTAAAGCACCCAAAGAAGGTACATGTAAAGAGTTCCATCTCTACCATTTTGCAATTGGGCTAGTAAATGATTGTTGTGACAATTTAGTCTCTTGCAATAAAACCACATGTGCTCGGCTCACATCAAGTTGTTTCTTGATGTAAGCACATTTTCCAAAGGCATTAATGCCTATGACATTCTAGGATATAACCTTCATTGCTTTTGATGAGTGCAATTGGCACTCCTCATCCTCTTGTTAATTGGCATGTTACTATCTATATTAGTTTGGATTACATTATAGACTAGGGACCATTTGAATTGAAAATAAAATGATCATTGTGTTTTTATGTTATTTATTATGTTTCATTATTATTAATCATCATTACTAGACAATTGCATTAGCTATAGCACAATCTCCAAAACAAGCCTATGTATTCATTCTTTCAACTACATATCTCCTTGGTGAACAAACTTAGGTCATACCACTACACACCGTACCTTTTACGTTTTCATGTGTTCAATGATGATCTTTCAACATCATATTAATTTTCTATTAGCTTTCTTGTATTATTGTAGAGCCATAATCTGGGTCCATATTTAACTTTATCTTTATCTTTACATGTTATTGAAATTAAAAGCAACCAAAACAAACGAACTAATCCATGAAGAACAAACCATTATTTATCTTCACATCTTAACAATTAGATTCATTATTTGTATCTTGAATATTATTTTTTAGAATTTTTTCACTAACAAAGTATTGCCCAAACTTTTATTAACTCGAATTTTAAAAAATTATGTCAAATTCAAAGCCTTATTTTAGAAAGCATGTGATGTGTGTACACATGTTAATGACCTGAAGCCCATTTGTGAACTCTATCATAGATGTTTTCATACATTCCTAATTTTCCTTTAAGCTCACTCGAACAAAGATTATTTGTTTTTATTGACAAATAACCAAAACTAATATTCCAAATTATTTTTATATTTTTACATATTATTTTTAATTATTTCACATTAAACATGTTTTTTTTGGGCAAGAAAATATTTTAAAGTTCCTCGAGATATCTTCTTCCAATCAAAGTGCTCAAAAATCTTAAAACTTTAACATCTAGAAGTTAGAAATGCTCAAAAATTGAGCACACAGCCAAAAGGGTTCAAAATGCTAAAATATTGAACAACCAAAATCGAACTTATAATTTTGAATGTTCAAAAATTGAACACTTAAACAAAAGGATTGAAAATGTACGTAACTAATAATGCTCAAAACTCAAAGATCAAGTTTAATGGTAGATATGCATCTAAATTGTGAAGTGCAAACATGACATGTAGATGTTTGTTGAAATGCTTGAAAGAAATGTGGGAGTCTAGAAAAAAATTATGCATAATTCATATGATTGCATTGAAGGGAACTCAATCTTATGGGTTGAAATGACTAAAAAATATTCATTGAATGTATTAATGAAAAGGGCTTGGAAATTTTTTGAGAGAATGCATTCATTAAGAAAAAATACAAATTCCACAATCTTTGCTATCGTCCTTCCCACCTACATTCAAGATGGAAGGCTTGGAACAATGCAACAATATTCATCATTACATATGCTATTGTCTATTTCATGTAATGCTATGATTTTAGGATTCTCCAATTGATATGCATATAAAATACAAATGGAGTATTTCATCTCATGATATGCAATGATCGTAGGAGAAGCACATGATAAAATTGTTAAAATGGCTTTTAAAACTGTCAAGAAAATGTCTTTTGTAGGTGTAAATTCAATCCCCACTACTTGTACTATATATCCCTTTTGTTAAGTGTGTGAAGTCCACAAAAGATAAGGAATCATTACTCTCCTTGCCTCTTTTGTTTACCTGATGTCTCTTCATATTTCAAAAATAAAATGCATTTGTATAAGAGATGAAAAAATTCTATGCGTCTGTTGTAACAGTTAATAAACAATACTACCCTATTTTTCTTGTTGATATAGCCATACAAAGATGAACCACCTAATATCTTCTGTGTATTCCATTATTTATTAATACTTTTTTATGTTTGTTGTTGCATTTGAAATGCTCCACACCTTTGACAGGTAAAGCTATTTGAAAATATTAGCTATGTTACATTTCTATTTTTGTAGCCGTACAATGGTGAACCACATAATTTCTTCTGTATGTGTATTCCATTATTTCTTAATTGTTGTATTGGAATTGGAATTGCTTAACACCTTTGCAATGTAAAACTATGTGAAAGAATCAGCTATGTTACATTTGGGATAAGCAAAAGCAACAGGAATGTTGAAAATGTATATCATCAGAAAAAGGGATGAAATTAGACACTAGTACTATTTTCTACAAAACTATGTACTTAGGCTTTCCTGTAAAATTGATAATTGTCCCTCCCTAACTAGTAAATCCTCTTGAAGTTTCTTTGCTCTCATTTTAAGCGCTTCCATTTCATCAATTAGTTTCATGTTTTGGTTAGAAAGTTGTTCTGCATCTTGTTGAAAGCCATCCCTTTCTTCTGAAACTTTGGGCATTTCAAATCTTAACAATTTTAGTTCTTCAAGCCATTTTTGTAAGTTAGCTTGTAAACATCTGTTTGTATTCTCCTTCCCTCCAAGCTATAGATATATGCAAAGCCAAATTTAGAAGCCACAACAAAAATAATATAATAAAGTTATAGATAAAATATGATTTGAAAGAAAATGTTAATGAAAATATTACAAAATCAACTCTGTTATAATGTGAAAACAAATATTAATGCAAAAGTCATGAAATCAAATCTGGAAATGTTAATTTAAGGGTCAGCCCCTAGTTTTGGCTACTTTTAATTCAAAAACATCACTAATAAAATCAAATTCAAAAGTAACAACATTAATAATAGTCCATAGAATTAATTTTTTAAAACCTATGAATCAGAATGTAATTCCTTTTAGGATTTGACTGTGTATGATTATTTGCTCCAAGTTTTACAACCATACTAGTGATCATCAACAGAAAGAATAGGGTAGGGGTCTTATTGGAGAGGCTTGGGCTCTATTTTTATGAAGCAGGTACTCTGTGGTAATTTTTTGGAGGGGGCTGAAGGTTTAATTAGAATTATTTCTTACAAAATAGGAGATTGGACTTTTTAGCTCTTTCAATTTGAAAGGTGAAAATGGGGTGGGATTGTTTTTAAACCAATTTCTTTTTGCCACATGTCAACAATCTATCAATTATTTTAATAATTTAGTTATTATAGTCATAAAATAATGATATCATAAATTTAAATTCTTCAAATAATATACTGTTAACCAAAAATACACCAAGAATGGATGTACCAAAGTAGAGCAAACTGTTAACCAACATACACCAACATACACCAAGAACGGATGTACCAAAGTAGAGCAACCATGTGACTGTTGCTAGAAAGGATTGGTAGAAGTGGAATAAAGGGAAGAGTGTACAATTTGATAACTTGGAGGATATGTATGTGAACAGCCAATTTGGAATGTATGTGTTGAATTCCACAAGATGTTCTTCAAACCTCTAAGAACATCTTGTCACACCTGGGGTGAGTAAAGTAGGAGCATCCTAAGGAAGTTTGAAATCTTGCATGATGGGATTTTTTTGACCTTGGAGTTTGAAGACATGATCGTAGGAGAGGCGATGCTATATCATTATTGGGTAGTTCCTTGATGCAGTATTGATCGAGGAGCTCAATCATTGAAGAAGATTGATTGCTAAAGTTTCTCTATTAACTGAGGGAGATTAGAAAATATTTTCTTCTCATCTTATTCTACATTTTTTGGCTTGTGTTACATGCTTAGAATGTATTATTTCTCGATGATGGTTGGATTTTTCCTAATTCTTGGTAGTCTAGCACATCGTATAGAGTTCTTGCAAATTAGATTGGCCGACTTGTTGCATTTAATATGTACAGTGTGTGATCATGATGTGGATCAAGCATGAGGATGTGTGTGGACCTATTTGGATCTTGTTTATTTGTCCTTTGTGTATTTAATGATTGATGTAAGCCAACTTCTAGAATTTTATGTTTAGTTTGGTTCTAGAGTGTTCTATTTACAAAAAACCAACTTGTGGTCATGCAAGTATTTAAGGAGGGTGTGGGTAGAGCTGTAGGCATTTAATCAATGGTGTAGGAGAAGAGATTCATGTTTTGGATTTGAAGTTGCAAATTTTTTAGTAGAGCTAGTAGTTGGGTCTTGTGAAATGAGGAGATTTCTTATTAGCTTGTGAGCACAAGCTTAGATCTTGTTGGAGATTTCTACCAAAATGTTGTTGTGTTATAGATTTGGGCTAGCTCGGGTTTAGCATTAGATCTAGAGGGATCTTGTAGAACTATTACTTTCTTTGTATTCAGTAATAACTGCGAAGGCCTTACAGCCCAACACATTACATGTAATTAGTTATTTTATGAATAAATAATTGAGATTGGTATGAAATCTTGTGTTGTGTTTCTAATGTATGGCTATTTTATGGGGGTGAGGACATCTCCTTTGTGGATTCTCCTACCTTGCACTACATCAAAATGAAAGCCCTACGCCCTTTATGGAGAGATTCTTTCTTAAATGTGTGCTATATATGGTGACACAATTTTGAAGAGATTGGTGGAGAGTGTATAGAGTAGATAATGTGGCTATTATATTCTATTTCTAATAATGTGTCTAAATTGGAAAACATGGTTGAAGGCTACAATAGTATATTAGACTAGATGCATGACTAACAGACTATAAGGTTGGCACTATGAAAGATGAAAAACAAGAGTTATAAGTAGTTGTTGACAAATTTGTCTGGAGCCAAACTTGATAAGATTAATGAATGGATCTAAAGATAGACACCAAGAGAAAGAAGATGGTTGAGATGTTTTCAGAAATCCAAAATGTTGGAGAGAGGGAAATCAATAAAATTGTTGAGGTCAATAGATTTCTTAGCAGAGAAAGTCTAGAGATTTTCGGTGATGACTCTAGAAGAGACTTATTTCTAGTCACAACGATGGTGCAACAATTTTGTGCCTTAATGGAGATTGTATTTACTAAGAATGACTTAAGAAAAGTATTTAAGGTTGAGGAAGCACTAAAGAAAATGGATAACTTTGATGTCATGGAAATTTTTGAAAGGTTCAAATCAACATACCTAAGAATCATTTTGAAATAATATGCAACAAAACCCAAATCTTCATTTCTTTGAAGTTTGACTTAGAAGTGTGTTTGCAATTTTGGCCTAGTCAACTCTGTAGGTGCACAACTTTGAAGTCAATCCATAGGCCCAAAAATTGTCACTTTGCAACTTAGTAAATGTGCATCTTTGTTGAATCATGTGCCAACATCCAACGATTCTAGACTTTGTCATGAATTTGCATGATTCCACTATTAGATCCAAAATTAGAGACTTTATTAGTGTGATTTCATGTTTTTTGAGTTTGTTGGGAATTAATCACATGATGCCACCAAAGTGAAGGAAGATTATATTTTAAGAGGCTTTTGGAGAGAAATTTTTAAGTCCACTTTATTATAATACCTTCTTCTTCTTCTCTTCTTCTTAGTTTAGAGGTTTCACAACCTGTAAAGGTCCATGCACATTATATTAATGAAAAATAAAAGTGTTGACCTACTTAACATCATATTAGGACTTAGTTTTCCATATAATAAGGTAGAAATATATATTTTTACACACTTTTTTCATTGGAAAAACCCTACCTCTAAAAAATTTATTTTGAATAGGGTTTCCTATATAAACCATATAGTAACATACATTATGGGCTGATATTTTATGAAATAAAGTGTATTCAATTTAGTGCTCTTATTCTCTATCTATTTAATACTTATTGAATATCCATCTTCATGAATTTGTTGTGTGAATTATGATAGAGCTTTTTTTACTATTGTATTAAATATTTGTACAATCATTAGAAGTATTGGAGTTTGTCACAAATAGTTGCATAACACCTCTATTTTGACAAATCAAAAAGAAGAATTTCTATGACATGTCTGTAGCATTTTTTCTTATGTGTCTTCACATCGGTGTTGAAAATAGATAAATACAAGTATGATAAATGTGTTTTAATATTTTTTTTGTCACTAATGTCAAACCTACTACTTGTTGGTAAGACAATTGCTTATATGATTTAAGTACTATCATTTGTTTGATTGATGAAGAGGATTTGATAAAATGAGGTAACAGTAGCACCTAGAGGAAAGGTTGAGTTGTGATATGGAAAAGGAGTACAAGAATAAGTTAAGACAATGATATTATAGTGGCTAAATAATCCACTTATGGTTGCAAAGGTTGGATACACTAATTAAGTTTAGAAGAATAAGTTAAACAAAGTTTGCCTGCCAAGCTTGACTATTTGCACAGTAGGTGCTGAGCAAAGCTAGTGCAAGCTGAGTAGAATATTAATTGGAGCTGACCAAAGTCCATTTTACTATAAGCCAAGTAAAGTTTAGTTGATTTTGAGCACTAGTAAACTTTAGTTTGTGTTGAGTGATTTGATAGTGGATGTCGTGGAATGTAGTATTTGTCGAGCTTCAGAAGAAAATTAATGGTGAGTGTCAACATTATGAGAAAGATCAAGAATTTCATGAATTTGAGCTAACAAGTTTGATTTCTTGGATTGTGTGAACCCTGTGGAAGATAAGGTTGATGAGTTGGTGGCATAGAATTCATGGTGAACCATTTTGAGGCAAATTCAAAGGGTATTGAAGGAATACTTTATAGAAGGAAATGAAATGAAATAAAGGGGTAGATTCATTGAATCCTACATAATCTAACCTAACCCTAAAATGGAAGTTGGAGGATTAATGGTAAAATAAATTAATTCTCTCTTTATAGAGATGGCTGGTCAAAAGCAAGTGTTGTCATGTGTGAGAACCTAATGAAGACAAGGAGTCTATGGAATTGCTTCATTCAATGAACTAAGAGAAGAGACTACATTGGAAAGAAAAACAAGAAGGCTTAAGGGTATGGATGCTTGAAGGGTAAGAAAGCTATTAGAGCTGAAGTGTGTGAAAGCCAAGTAGAATGGAGGACCAAAACATAGATTTGTAATCTGCAAGTGTGTTGTAAGTTGTTACCAGATCAAGCCTTGTTGTTACTTTCTAATCATTGTATCAATCTACAGTAAACAGTTTGGATTAAGGTTGACCTAACAATCATTTTTAAATCCTTTAACTAGGTGACATTCCAAGTGAATGATCTAAACTCCTCTAACAAGGCTCACTCCTAATAAGGTGATTGAAATCCTTTAACTAGGTCACATTTAATATTGTGTATTGTAACATTTAACAGGGTTGGCCTTTCATAGGGCATCACTTCAGAAGAGTGAGAATGAATAGCATGTTACTGGTGTTTTTTCCCAAGTTAGGTTTCCACATTAAATCATTTTGTCAAATGTGTCATTGAATCTATTATGTTTCATGTTTACATTTCTGTAAATTGATTTGATAGTAACCTACAAGTTTAAGTTATTGCATAATATAATAGATGCATGCATGATGAAAATGTTTTTATGGATATGGGTTCACTAAGTTCTGAAAAAATTTAATTGTACATCTGGACCTTGGATAACTAATTCAACCCCCCCTGCCCCTCGCATCCATCCCCCCCCCCCAATTATGCTAAAGGAATTCCAACAATTGGTATTAGAGCCATTTGCTTAAGAGGGCTAGTTTGAAGGTACTAGAACCAACAAGATCAATATGTCAAAAAGAGAGGTACCCAAGCCCAATAGAGATACCTTTCTTCATGGAAAATTATGATGAAGCTACACCTAGTAGGACTTATAGATCATGCAAAATCTACCACTGTTGTTGAGTATGTTGATCCTACTAGAGTCCTAACTATTGAAGATTTGAAAAAGAAGAAAGAACACAACCAAACAATGTTGGAGTTTTTCTCTACCCTAAGTTATGTCAAGTTTGATGATATCAAGGATTGTGATAGTGCAAAGAAAATGTGAGATCCTCTACACACCCTCTATAGAGGTGACAAGAATATTCTAACAGCCAAACTTGAAAGTCTTAGAGATAACTTCGATGATATGAGAATGAAAGAAAGTGAGAATGTTATTCAATATTTTTCTAGGATAAAATATGTTGTTAATGTAATAAGAGAAGCTACTGGTAAAATAGATGATGATACTGTACTAAGAAAAGTTTTGAGAACATTGTTACCCATCTATGCTATTAGATTTTTTGCAATACAAGAACTAAGATGTATGCCTGGGAATGATGTCACTCTTAAAGGTCTAGTAGGTACTATCATTTATTTTGAGCTATCTAATTTTGATAATTATAATCTTTAAAATATTGAATCTGCTTTCAAAGCTAAGTTTCATTGAAGGAACCGAATAAGAAGAAGAAAAAAAAGTTAAAATATGTGTCTAGTGACAGTGATACAAATGAGGAAGATGTAGATCAACTTGAAGCACTAATAGCAAGGAATTTTTGCAAAGATAAAGGAAAGTTAAAAGGTAATTTACCCATCATGTGTTTCAATTGCAATGAGGTTGGTCATATTGTTGCTAGATGTCTAGAGAAGAAGAACTGCAAAGGTGATGACAAGTACAAAAGTAGAAGAGATGAAGACAACAAAGATTATGAAGATAAAGGCAAGAAGTCTTGCTACATTGTTGAAGAGGAAAAAAAAGGTGAATCTGATGATCATGATGATGAAGTGGTGTATGTTGCAATGAAGGATAAATTTGATGAGGATAAGGCAACTGCACTAGTGTCTTGTGTGAACAAGAATGACAAATGGATAATTGACAGTGGGTGTTCACATCACATGAATGGAGATAAAAGTAAGTTCATTACCTTGAATTGTTATGATGGAAATAGTGTAAGGTTTGGTAATGAAGCACCATGTCTGATAAAAGGAAAAGGTTCTATCAAACTCACATAAAAGATTTCATGTGACAATGCTTATTATGTGGAAGGACTTAACTATGATTTTTTGAGTATGTCACAACTGAATAATTCAAGATGTAAGGTTGAGTTTAAGAACAAAATTTTTAAGATATATGATACTAATAAAAAACTAATTGGAAAATGTGATCAAACTAGAGGTAATGTATTCTACCTTGATAAAGAGGATGCTACTTGTCTAATTCTAGAATTTGATGATGTATGGCTATGTCACAAGAGGTTATGTCATGTTAATTTTGATAACTTGGTTAGTATCAATAACATGAGAAGAGTTAGAGGTTTGATTAAGTTGAAGAAACCTGTTAATATAATTTGCAAATAATGCCAATTAGGCAAAATGACAAAGTCAAGTTTTAAGAGTAAGACTCATACCTCTAAAGGAATACTTGAGATTGTTCAGACTGACTTGTGTAGACCAAATGAAGTGCAAAGCTACAAACGAGATAAGTACATTATGTTATTTTTTGATGATTATTCTAGAATGATGATAGTTATGTTTCTAAAATAGAAATTTGATGTTTTTAAAATGTTTAAGTGGTACTTAGCAAGAGTTAAGAAAGAAGTAGGTAAAAGTTTGAAATGTTTGAGATCTAACAGAGGAAGATAATTTACATCTAATGAGTTTGAGATGTTTTGTAATGATAAAGGAATCAAAAAATGGACATCTGCTCCCAAAACCCTCCTAAAAATGGAATTGTTGAAAGGAGAAACAAGTTCGTAATGGACTATGCTAGGACACTAGTGATGGAGAAGAATGTTTCTTTGAAATACTGGAGAAGTTGTAAGTATAGTTGTCTATACCTTGAACCATGTGCAAGTCAAGAAAGGTACTCATTCAACACCTTCTGAACTGTGGTATGGATACTCACCCAATGAAAAACATTTAAAGGTATTTGGAAGAAAATGTTATATTCCCAAAGATTTTAGGAATGGTAAAAGGTGAAGAAGGTATATTCCTTGATTATTTCACAAGAAATAAAGCTTATAAGTGTTTAAATACTAACACTAACAAAGTTGTGGAAGGTACAAATGTGAAATTTGATGAATATACAAAAGTATATGAGGCTGAACCTATAAAGGAACTAGAAGAATAAAAATCATTTGTATAGTTTTATGAAGGTATGCCTACTGAAGAAGATGTTGTAAATCAAGTTGCAAACCAACAAAAAGTTTTACTAACTGTCAAGTCACATACTATGAATGTAAAGTTGCATTCAAGAACCAAGCTATATTCAAGTGTCGAGTTACAAAATGAAGTTGAGAAACATTATGATTCTGAGATGTACATGAAAGAGATGTTAAACTACCTAATAGAGATGCACATGGTGATTCAGAAGTTAAAAGACCAAATCAAGAAAATAGAAGAGAACCAAGATTGTCTAAGTATGTCGAGAGACATCACCCCTGCACAAATCATTGGAGATAAATATTTTAGACCAATGACAATGAACAAGTTGAGAAATGATACATATTTTTTGAGCACGCAAGAACCCAAAATATTGAAAGATACCTTAGAATATGTGAACTAGAGAAAAGCCATGGAATAAGAGATTGGACAAATTGAGAAAAATACAACATAAACTCTAGTTCCTAGACCAAAAGAAAAAAATGTGATTGGTACCAAGTGGGTATACAGAAACAAGTTAGATAAAAATGGTGAAGTCAAAAGGAATAAGACAAGATTAGTTTGTAAAGGATATGCACAGGAAGAAGGGATTCTCTACTAATCCTAGGGAGAATCATTTGATGTATGTTAAGATCATAATGAGATATCTAAAAGGAACAGAGGACTATGGTCTGTACTACAATAAAAATGAGAAATTTGAATTGAGAGCCTATACTGATGCTGATTGGGTTGGAAATATTAATGATAAAAAGAGCACTAGTGGAGGAGCATTTTTCTTAGGCAAAAGGCTGGTTACATGGACTAGAAAGAAGCAAAACTAAATTTCTCAATCTACTATTGAAACTAAATATGTTGTTGCTGAAGTAAATTGTACAAACATTGTATGGATCAAACAACTACTAAAATGTATGAAGGAAGAAATTAGAGAACCTATGATATTTTATTGTGATAATAAAAGTGCTATAAATATATCAAATAATCTTGTGATGCATACAAAGACTAAGTAGATTGCAATTAAGTATCATTAGAGAATTAGTTCAAGATAAAGAGGTGAAGATGGAATATGTTAACACCAAAAAGAAAATTTATGATATATTTACAAAAGCACTACCTAAGGATGCTTCTGAGTATCTAAGAGATGAAATAGGGGTGATACCCCTATCAAAGGCTATCTAAGAATCATGAGGAGTGGCCTGCATCAAACAAGCTTGATTGACATATGTTACACATTGATGCAGTGGATCTTACTTTAGGAGCGACCTAAAGTAATCAAAGACCTGGAACTACAAATCAATCACAATCAAGGTGATAGAGGGAGAAAATGAAAATATTCGTCTTTGCATATGAATATGGTATGTCTTTGGCATTGTTGTCAAAGAGGGAGAAACTGTATTGAGTTTCATGAAAGTTGAGGGAGATGAAGGAGAAATCTTTATTTTCCTAATCCTAACTGCTGAGGGAGAAAGTGTACCTTCTCAATAAATCTACCTAGTAAGAGGGAGATAATTTCGTGGGAGATACAAGAAGTGATCAAGAGGAAGTCATAAGGATGAGTTGATTGTATGTTGATCATAACAAAATTTTGTAACCTATTCAAAGAATGAAAGTTGTTGTTAAAGGGAGAGATTTCAATAGAAGGAAATATTTTCTTTTTTTGGTATTTTGTTGATTATACTGATTAAGTTTGGTCAGTTTGTTTTGTCATCAATGCCAAAGAGGGAGATTGTTGAAAATAGATTAATACAAGTATGATAAATGTGTTTTAATAATTGTTTTGTCACTAATATCAAACCTGCTACTTGTTGGTAAGACAATTGCTTATATGATTTAAGTAATATCATTTGTTTGATTAATGAAGATGATTTGATCAAATGAGGTAACAATAGCACATAGAGGAAAGGTTGAGTTATGATATGGAAAAGGAGTACATAGGAGTATTTAATATTTTATAATGTTTAATTATGGGTTATTTAACTCAAAATGCTAAGATCATAGGAATCAAAAGCAAATTGGAGAGGTCTTAGGTAGGTGACCCATTAGTGAAATAGAAAGGTGTCGTAGATATAAAATGAATGTTGAAAGTAATTAAATAATGAATCAATTTGTTAAATTAAAGTATGAATCAAAATGAGATTGAGCATTTATGTTCTGGATTACCATGAAACCCTAATTTTTTCTCAAAGATGATGTCACACTTTAACTAGAGTTTTATCGAACTAAATTATGTAACCTAAATTAGGTGTACCTGAAGCAACCTAAATTTGCATCATGATGAATTAAAAATAAAACTTACTTCTATCTAATTTAAACTTTCCATAACTTATACAAATTTGTGTGTCACATTTAATATTGTTTATTGTAACATTTAACAGGGTTGGCCTTTCATAGGGCATCACTTCAGAAGAGTGAGAATGAATAGCATGTTACTGGTTTTTTTTCCCAAGTTAGGTTTCCACATTAAATCATTTTGTCAAATGTCTCATTGAATCTATTATATTTCATGTTTACATTTCTATAAATTGATTTGATAGTAACCTACAAGTTTAAGTTATTGCATAATATAATAGATGCATGCATGATGAAAATGTTTTTATGGATATGGGTTCACTAAGTTCTGAAAAAATTTAATTGTACATCTGGACCTTGGATAACTAATTCAAACCCCACCCCCCAATTATGCTAAAGGAATTCCAACAATTGGTATCAGAGCCATTTGCTTAAGAGGGCTAGTTTGAAGGTAGTAGAACCAACAAGATCAATATGTCAAAAAGAGAGGTTCCCAAGCCCAATAGAGATACCTTTCTTCATGGAAAAGTATAATGAAGCTACACCTAGGAAGACATAGAGATCATGCACAATCTACCATTGTTGTTGAGTATGTTGATCCTACTAGAGTCCTAACTGTTGAAGATTTGAAAAAGAAGAAAGAACACAACCAAACAATGTTGGAGATTGTCTCTACCCTAAGTTATGTCAAGTTTGATGATATCAAGGATTGTGATAGCGCAAAGAAAATGTGAGATGCTCTACACACCATCTATGAAGGTGACAAGAATATTCTAAGAGCCAAACTTGAAAGTCTTAGAGGTAACTCCGATGAAATGAGAATGAAAGAAAGTGAGAATGTTGTTCAATATTTTTCTAGGATAAAATATGTTGTTAATGTAATAAGAGAAGCTACTGGTAAAATAGATGATGATACTATACTAAGAAAAGTTTTGAGAACATTGTTGCCCATCTATGCTATTAGATTTTTTGCAATACAAGAACTAAGATGTATGCCTGGGAATGATGTCACTCTTAAAGCTCTAGTAGGTACTATCATTTATTTTGAGATATCTAATTTTGATAATTACAAACTGGAAAATGTTGAATCTGCTTTCAAAGCTAAGATGTCATTGAAGGAACCTAATAAGAAGAAGAAAAAAAAGTTTAAATATGTGTCTAGTGACAGTGATACAAATGAGGAAGATGTAGATCAACTTGAAGCACTAATAGCAAGGAATTTTCAAAAAGATAAAGGCAAGTTAAAAGGTAATTTACCCATCATGTGTTTCAATTGCAATGAGGTTGGTCATATTGTTGCTAGATGTCTAGAGAAGAAGAACTGCAAAGGTGATGACAAGTACAAAAGTAGAAGAGATGAAGACATCAAAGATTACAAAGATAAAGGCAAGAAGTCTTGCTACATTGTTGAAGAGGAAACAAAAGGTGAATATGATGATCATGATGATGAAGTGGTGTATGTTGCAATGAAGGATAAATCCGATGAGGATAAGGAAACTGCACTAGTGTCTTGTGTGAACAAGAATGACAAATGGATAATTGACAGTGGGTGTTCACATCACATGAATGGAGATAAAAGTAAGTTCATTACCTTGAATTGTTATGATGGAAATAGTGTAAGGTTTGGTAATGAAGCACCATGTCTGATAAAAGGAAAAGGTTCTATCAAACTCACATAAAAGATTTCATGTGACAATGCTTATTATGTGGAAGGACTTAACTATAATTTGTTGAGTATGTCACAACTGAATAATTCAAGATGTAAGGTTGTGTTTAAGAACAAAATTTCTAAGATATATGATACTAATGGAAAACTAATTGGAAAATCTGATCAAACTAGAGGTAATGTATTCTACCTTGATATAGAGGATGCTACTTGTCTAATTCTAGAATTTGATGATGTATGGCTATGTCACAAGAGGTTATGTCATGTTAATTTTGATAACTTGGTTAGTATCAATAACATGAGAAGAGTTAGAGGTTTGCCTAAGTTGAAGAAACTTGACAATATAATTTGCAAATAATGTCAATTAGGCAAAATGACAAAGTCAAGTTTTAAGAGTAAGACTCATACCTCTAAAGGAATACTTGAGATTGTTCAGACTGACTTGTGTAGACCAAATGAAGTGCAAAGCTACAAACGAGATAAGTACATTATGTTATTTTTTGATGATTATTCTAGAATGATGATAGTTATGTTTCTAAAATAGAAATTTGATGTTTTTAAAATGTTTAAGTGGTACTTAGCAAGAGTTAAGAAAGAAGTAGGTAAAAGTTTGAAATGTTTGGTATCTAACAGAGGAAGATAATTTACATCTAATGAGTTTGAGATGTTTTGTAATGATAGAGGAATCAAAAAATAGACATCTGCTCCCAAAACCCTCCAAAAAATGGAATTGTTGAAAGGAGAAACAAGTTTGTAATGGACTATTCTAGGACACTAGTGATGGAGAAGAATGTTGCTTTGAAATACTGGAGAAGTTGTAAGTATAGTTGTCTATACCTTGAACCATGTGCAAGTCAAGAAAGGTACTCATTCAACACCTTCTGAACTGTGGTATGGATACTCACCCAATGAAAAATATTTAAAGGTATTTGGAAGAAAATGTTATATTCCCAAAGATTTTAGGAATGGTAATAAGTGAAGAAGGTATATTCCTTGATTATTTCACAAGAAGTAAAGCTCATAAGTGTTTAAATACTAACACTAACAAAGTTGTGGAAGGTACAAATGTGAAATTTGATGAATATACAAAAGTATATGAGGCTGAACCTATAAAGGAACTAGAAGAATAAAAATCATTTGTATAGGTTTATGAAGGTATGCCTACTTAAGAAGATGTTGTAAATCAAGTTGCAAACCAACAACAAGTTTTATTGACTGTCAAGTCACATACTATGAATGTCAAGTTGCATTCAAGAACCAAGCTATATTCAAGTGTCGAGTTATAGAATGAAGTTGAGACACATTATGATTCTGAGATGTACATGAAAGAGATGTTAAACTACCTAACAGAGATGCACATGGTGATTCAGAAGTTAAAAGACCAAATGAAGAAAATAGAAGAGAACCAAGATTGTCTAAGTATGTCAAGAGACATCACCCTGCTGCACAAATCATTGGAGATAAAGATTTTAGACCAATGACAATGAACAAGTTGAGAAATGATACATATTTTTTGAGCACGCAAGAACCCAAAATAGTGAAAGATACCTTAGAATATGTGAACTAGAGAAAAGCCATGGAATAAGAGATTGGACAAATTGAGAAAAATACAACATAAACTCTAGTTCCTAGACCAAAAGAAAAAAATGTGATTGGTACCAAGTGGGTATACAGAAACAAGTTAGATAAAAATGGTGAAGTCACAAGGAATAAGACAAGATTAGTTTGTAAAGGATATGCACAGGAAGAAGGGATTGACTATCGAGAAACATCTTTCCCTATTACAACATTGGAAGGAGTAAGAACTCTTCTTTCTTACTCAGCATATAAAGGCTTCAAAGTATATCAAATGGATGTTAAGTTTGCACTTATAAATGGTATATTGGAGGAAGAGGTTTATATTGAACAACCAGAAAGATTTGTTGATGCTAACAAAAAAAGCATGGTATGTATACTACACAAATTTTTATATGGTTTGAAGCAAGCACCAAGAGCATGGTATGAGAGGCTACATAATTATCTTGTGAAGATTGGATTTGAGAGGATCAGTGATAAAAACAATCTATACTTGAAGATAGAGAAAGCCACAAGTATTTTGTTATCTAAAATTTTTGTTGATGATATCATATTTGGAGGTCAAGATACTTTATTTAAGGCTTTTGCAAATGAAATGAAGCAAGAATTTGAGATGTCTATGTTTGGAGAGATCAAGTTCTTTGTGGGTTTGTAGGTACATTAGATGAAATATGGTATATACATAACTTAGTCAAGGTATGTTAAGGAGATACTGAAAACTTTTGGATTGGAGGATTTCAAGTCAGTAAGTACACCTATGGTGATAGGACATAAATTGTCAAAGAATGATGATTTAGTTGAGGCAAATCAAACATAATGTAGGTCTATGATTGGAAAAATGAAATATGCAGTACACAGTAGACTTGAAATTGCATTATCTGTAGGGATAGTTGCAAGATTCTCTACTAATCCTAGGGAGAATCATTTGATGTATGTTAAGATCATAATGAGATATCTAAAAGGAACAGAGGACTATGGTCTATACTACAAGAAAAATGAGAAATTTGAATTGAGAGCCTATACTGATGCTGATTGGGTTGGAAATATTAATGATAAAAAGAGCACTAGTGGAGGAGCATTTTTCTTAGGCAAAAGGCTGGTTACATGGACTAGAAAAAAGCAAAACTAAATTTCTCAATCTACTATTGAAACTAAATATGTTGTTGCTCAAGTAAATTGTACAAACATTGTATGGATCAACCAGCTACTCAAAGGTATGAAGGAAGAAATTAGAGAACCTATGATACTTTATTGTGATAATACAAGTGCTATAAATATATCAAATAATCTTGTGATGCATACAAAGACTAAGTAGATTGCAATTAAGTATCATTAGAGAATTAGTTCAAGATAAAGAGATGAAGATGGAATATGTTAACACCAAAAAGAAAATTTATGATATATTTACAAAAGCACTACCTAAGGATGCTTATGAGTATCTAAGAGGTGAAATAGGGGTGATACCCCTATCAAAGGCTATCTAAGAATCATGAGGAGTGGCCTGCATCAAACAAGCTTGATTGACATATGTTACACATTGACGCAGTGGATCTTACTTTAGGAGCGACCTAAAGTAATCAAAGACCTGGAACTACAAATCAATCACAATCAAGGTGATAGAGGGAGAAAATGAAAATATTCATCTTTGCATATGAATATGGTATGTCTTTGGCATTGTTGTCAAAGAGGGAGAAAGTGTATTGAGTTTCATGAAAATTGAGGGAGATGAAGGAGAAATCTTGATTTGCCTAATCCTAACTGCTGAGGGAGAAAGTGTACCTTCTCATTACATCTACCTAGTAAGAGGGAGATAATTTTGTGGGAGATACAAGAAGTGATCAAGAGGGAGTCATAAGGATGAGTTGATTGTATGTTGATCATAACAAAATTTTGTAAGCTATTCAAAGAATGAAAGTTGTTGATAAAGGGAGAGATTTCAATAGAAGGAAATATTTTCTTTTTTTGGTATTTTGTTGATTATACTGATTAAGTTTGGTCAGTTTGTTTTATCATCAATGCCAAAGAGGGAGATTGTTGAAAATAGATTAATACAAGTATGATAAATGTGTTTTAATAATTATTTTGTCACTAATGTAAAACCCGCTACTTGTTGGTAAGATAATTGCTTATATGATTTAAGTAATATCATTTGTTTGATTAATGAAGATGATTTGATCAAATGAGGTAACAATAGCACATAGAGGAAAGGTTGAGTTATGATATGGAAAAGGAGTACATAGGAGTATTTAATATTTTATAATGTTTAATTATGGGTTATTTAACTCAAAATGCTACGATAATAGGAATCAAAAGCAAAATGGAGAGGTATTAGGTAGGTGACCCATTAGTGAAATAGAAAGGTGTCGTAGATATAAAATGAATGTTGAAAGTAATTAAATAATGAATCAATTTGTTAAATTAAAGTATGAATCAAAACGAGATTGAGCATTTATGTTCTGGATTACCATGAAACCCTATTTTTTTCTCAAATATGATGTCACACTTTAACTAGAGTTTTATCGAACTAAATTATGTAACCTAAATTAGGTGTACCTGAAGCAACCTAAATTTGCATCATGATGAATTACAACTAAAACTCACTTCTATTTGATTTAAACTTTCCATAACTTATACAAATTTGCATGTGTTAAACAACTTTTTCGTTAAAAAAATTGTTTTTGTGTTTTTGTCCCAATTTTTGGGCATGACAGTTTGTTATCAGAGTGTAGTTTCAACACTAGGAACCTAAATCCATTATATTTCAACTTATTCAAACTTTAAACTTTTATGTAGGATGCCTCCTATTACAAGAAATGTCTGACAAGGCAGAGGTCATAGAGTTGCAGGTGTTGGGGAAAAATAAGGGAAAGGACCACCACCTCCACCACCACCACCATAGAATCCTAATTAGGATATTTTTGATGCCCTTTAAACCCTGATTGGAGTAGTCCAATAAAGGCTACCACCCATAGTATAGCCCAAGTGGAAAATTCCTAAAGGCGAAGCATAGGTACCAAGAGGAGGTGGGGCAGATGATAGAGAGAGGAGTAGGAGTCCCCCACCAAGGTAGGTTGAGGGACAGGACAATCATGAGGGTGATTCAATGCATCAGTTAGAGCCATCACCAAATAGACCTCCTAGATATATAGGAGATGAGATTAGGGAGGTTATATGAGTCCAACCACCATTATTTTTGGGTTCCATACATGCGGTAGTAGCAGAGGCTTAGTTATAGAGTCTGCAATGATGCTTTGGATTATATCCTTATGGGAGCACTCTAAAGGGATAACTTATAGTCCATCTACTATGGGAGAATGCCTCCAACTAGTGGCAGTAGGAAGAGTCCATAAGAAGACTGAGGATCGACACCCTCACATGGGAGACATTTTTTGTCAGATTTCATGAGAGGTATCTTTTTGAGCTCTTTAAATAGAAGCAGATAGATAAATTTCATTATCTACAACACACGGGCCTCACAATAGACCAATATGAGATTCAGTTTCTTGAGATCCTTCCTTATGTTGAATACATGAAGGAAGAGAAACTATGAATCCACTATTTCATTATGTGTCTTAATTTCTCTCTTTAGGGTGCAGTCTAGTTGGCATTCCCTACTACTTTCAAATGTGTAGTTGAACAAGCACTAGTTGCTTAGGATACTTGAGGTAGATGGGAGTCTCAGGATCAATCTCAAAATTGAAACTCTACCCATCAGTTAGGACAACAAAGACCCTCTTGGAAAGGGAATTAGAACAACTCAGCAAGGTCCTCAAGGGCCAATAGTTTCAACAATAGTCTTGGAAGAAACTATCATAGGGATATCAGGGCTCTAAGCTCAAGCAATGGAATTCATAGGGTCCTAAACAAGATCAAAGGATGTAGGCCCCATAGTCATAGCTAGAGAAAACTCTGTAGTCCTCTAGGAGTGATTATAGTGGATCTAATAGGACTG